>JAMKCH010018076.1:0-117629 GCA_023653785.1 Ophioderma brevispina
ATGAATGCTGTCACCATTAAAATTACAAGACATGTGAGAAGAAACAACATTAGAATTTTCAACAATATTAGGATAAAAAACATTTCAGTTAACGTGTGAGAAATATCATCATTGACACATACAGACATATTGATCGCATTCGGTTTTCGAAACCGTCAAAATCGGAAACAGATGTGTTTGCATTATGTGTACAGTTAATTGAAATGCAATGATCATTGTTTAAACATTTGGAACAATAACAAGATATTTTATTCACAACAGGCACATTATTTGAATGACCCATACAGGGGCATGGAAATGACTTTTCGGCACTCTCGACGTGGCCGCCAAATCAGTCCCAAGAAATGCTTCTGCAATACTGGGATTTGTGGCCAAGACGGTTACAATGGTAACACCGTACTCTATCTTTATGATTACATGTTTTCTGATTATGATTTGAGAGTCCGCAGTTATAACAACCCGAGTAAGTGTCACGATCACGAGGTTCGTTGTTTTTCAGAGTACGTTGTTACCTTTACAACAAAAGTGACACAGAGGTTCCCTAGGCTTGCCTCGTCCAACGGCATTGTCAATACGCCGAAGAGTGCTTGCACTCCGACGGGAAGTGTACAAACAAGCCAAAGCCAAACAAGATTTCCTCGGGATATCGCAGAGTAAGGTCTGTAAAATCATCAGCCATCATCGAGAGGTGGGTAAATTGAGGCCACCGAAAATCTCCAGGACGCCCACGATTGACTACCAGGCGAGATGATCGCCGACTGCTTAATCTGCGCCGTAGAGCCCGCAAAATGCCAACGAGCCGTCTTCTTTGTTTGTGGAGAAGACACTATGGAATCAACGTTTCCCGCCAAACTGTAAATCGCACATTGCTTCAACATGGTTGACAGGCAAGACGAATGACCAAATGTCCACGCCTAACCGTTCACCACAGAGTTGGTCGACTTCGCTGGGCTAGGGAACACAGAAGATTACAGCTCGGACACTATGGACATTATGGACGAGAGCCGCTACATCCTTGACCATCAAGATGGAAGACAGAGGCTTCGTCGATTACGTGGTGAGAACCTCCGTGATGACTGTATTCAGGAATCGACTCAAGGTGCTGGCGGCTCAGTGATGGTATGGGCCGGTATTCATTATGGAGGAAAAATGTCACTGGTGGTGCCAGATGGAAACATGAACGCTGTTGTGTACCTGTACATTTTCTTTTTGAAATGTTCATAACTTATCTGAAATCCGATATAAAAAAATGTTTGGTGCTTGTGGAAAAGCAGCTTGAAAATACAGGTTAAATATTAAATAACTAGGAAACGGTTCGGATGAAAGCCATCCCAAAATGATTAAATTTATACAAAGGATGTTTGTGATGTCCAAATGACAAAATCATCAAAACTGCGTAGGTCTGCCCAACACATCAAATCCTTGCTGAGCATTAAATAATTCAGCAATACTAGTTTATACAGTAAGGCTAGGAGCGAAGAAGAGCCGATGGCGTAGGCTCAAGAATGGTCTACCACAAGGGAGTGTGCTTGCACCTCTCCTGTTCAACATGTATACCAACGACCAACCTAGGAGTGCAGGAACCTGTCACATTTCACAGTGGTTTGAAGAGAGACGCTCCAAAGCTTTGGATAATCAACTCTTACTATTAGGAAAACCCCTATTGCCCATCCATCTACGACACATGTGTGGGCTTTCCATCTACGCAACCGTGAAGCCAAACGTCAGCTTAAAGTTACCTGGTCTGGAACTCCCCTGGAGCACTGTGATAACCCTGTCTACCTAGGAGTCACCTTGGACCGCACTCTCTCTTATAAGACCCACATTGAGAAGACGAGAGTAAAGTATGTTCACGCAATAACATCTTGAACAAACTCACTGGCACCAGATGGGGTGCTCGCCCACTTACCCTAAGATCGACGGCACTTGCCCTGTGCTACGCATGTGCAGAGTATGCCTGCCCTGTATGGGAAAGATCAACCCATGCCAAGAAGCTTGATCCAGCGTTAAATGCCTCCTGCCGGTTTATCACAGGATGCCTCCGTGCAACACCAACGGAAAACTTGTACATCCTAGCAGGAATTGCTCCACCAGACATCTGTCGTAGCGTAGCGTGCATGCAAGAGCGTAGCTGCCAAGTATCCAATGTGAAGCACCCTATGTCTGGACAGATACCAGCTGCCAACCGCCTTAAATCTAGAGAGAGTTTCTTAAGCAAAGTCCAACCTCTTGAAACAGTCTCTAAGGAGGTAAAGAGAGTCGCCTTGTGGAAAGAAAGACTTGCCATCAACCAAGTAACATCTATCGGTATTGAACCTGGTGAGCATCTCCCACCTGGAGCTGACTCCTCATGGGATGAATGGCGATGCCTCAATAGATTGAGAACTGGCCGATCTAAGGTTTCCTTGCAGAAGTGGGGCTATCTGGAAGCAGACCAGGATACTACCTGTGGTTGTGGAACAGCACCACAGACAATGGAACACCTCTTGGTCTGCGCACTGCTGGAGCAACAATGCACAAACAAGGACCTTGCGGAATTCAGTGAAGCAGCCAGACGTTGTACCCATCTCTGGCTGGATCATATTTGAGAACCACAGTGTTTGGACACGATAAGAAGAAGAAGTAAGGCAGTCATAGAGGGCGATATATAAATGTCTTAGAGGCGAGGTAAGAGGCATCTACAGTGATCAGAAAAAAACTTAACATTTGAATCCCACGATGGCGGGTAAGCTTGGCTAAATAAAAAAGAACTCGAAAGAAATAGCTAAAGTAACACAGGCATTTTGAGATTTTGTAATGAACCGGCCATGTGAGTGGTCTCATGGCCGATGCTAAACTCATACTAAAATAATTTTCCCGCTATTTTGAAATTCTTGCACAACTGCATTGATAATTGATTAGTAAACAATACCTGTGAATGGTAGAGCTCAAAACTCTCTGTGTCGCAAAAGAAGGAATTTTGTAATTAGAATAATTAATATCGGAGATCTCCGATAATAATTCAACGGTTGCTGGAAACGTCCTTCCAATATGAAATAGCCGGAAAATTGCGCCATGTACGTGTCTACGCTCATCCATTATTTTTTTGTCGATTCCGTCAAGTTAGAGATTATTTTCGTAAGGTGACACTATTTCATCATGGACGGACATGAATTCGGCGTTTCCAGCTCTGCCACTAAATTACATTCTATTACCTCTGCTGCCCATTATTGAAAATGCAGCATGAAAATGAAAATGATTGGTCAGTTTACTGCCCATTATTCTACAATAATGGGTCGCCAATGCATTTTCTCATCATATCACGCTGTTTTCAGTAATAGAATAGAAATAAAGGGTTTGCAGTATTATTTATTATTTATGCGCCTCGTCCATTATTTATTTTTTTCCGACCTCAGACACATTATTCGCCCATAAAGGATACTGCATCACCCTTTATTTCTTAAATCAGGGATCCCGATTCTAATTACAAGATCACTTCGTTTATGACAAATACGCATTTTGAGCATTACCACTCGCAGGTATAGTTTACTAGACAATTACCAACACAACTGTGCAAAAATCTAAAATTTTGAAAATTGGAGGTGCTCTTCAATTCAATTTGTAGAATTTTTTGTCTGTTTCAGGATTACGTATCATACCGGTGGCAACGTCTAAATTTAGAATATATGATTTCTTTTGTCCGGGAATCCCCGATCTCAATTAGCGCGGCCTATCAAGCTCTTTGCCAATTTAATGATTGTGTTTTTTTTCCTTAAATATAAAATTGGCGTACTTTTAGAGGCAAAATCTTTCATTTAAGACCAAAAGCGGACAAAAGATTGCCACATTTCTTTAGAAATTACCCACCATTGCTTTCTTTAAATAGACGAAGTGTTTTGATCCTGCTATCATTCAACAAATACACGAGTGAAGTATCCGTTGCTTATCAATTTGGGAAATAATTTGAGCAGCCACTATTTGGAAAGAGGAAGGAAAAAAGGAAAAGAGGAAGACAAGCAAGAGACGAACAGATATAATTGGCTTCAGTTGGGAGAGGCCTTTGCCCAGCAGTGGGACGATATGAAGTGAAGAAGACGGTCTATAAGGAAGCGAATGTAAGTCTTGAAGACAGCAACACGCGTACACGTGCATGTAGAAGTATGATAATGTTGAACATCTGCAAACATCTGCGAGTTTGGGTCAGCGATTATGTATTTTATTTTAAAACCTTTTTGCCGCACGCAAACCTTCTTTCCTATTGGACATGGGTATGGGGAACAAAGATTTTAAAGGGTTGCACATCCGCATTTGCGATACAACATTCTCTCATGACCAAGAGATTGCAGGAAATTAAAACCTCACCATCGGATTGCCGCCATTATCAACCACGTCCTGTAGGGGAGACAACGGGTCACTGGTTATTTGGATACTCAAAGTTTTCACCCATGTTGGCGTATCGTCAGCTAGTCCACTTCCTTGAGTTATCATTCCGGTGATCACATTAACACCGCCGAAATCCACTTGGATCCAATCCTCTATTCCATCTACCAGTCCCGGCCACCAATGAAGTTCTTCATCTAATCTGGCATATTTTGCCTCATAGTAAACTAATAACAACTCTCCTGTCTGGGATGCGCTGATAGCATAATCTGGTATAGCACGACTCTTCATCCCTAATGGTATAGGATCTGGGCATACTGCAAACCATGACGCAAACATGAAAAACAGCAAATTAGTGTACAATATAATTATCACAAGATCCAACACTAAACAAAACAAAATTGTGCCAAATTTGAATATGCTATTATTATACGATTGCAAATAACATACACATAGTGAGTCAGAACGATCTGAGCCCAGAATTTAAAAAATATATTAAAAGAGTGCATTTCGTGTTCCCCAGCACCTTAATATTTGTTTATGGGTCTAAAAAAGGTTATTTCCAAATTTTTAGTTGATTCTGACAGTTCTGATGTTGCGTCTTCATGCTATGATCAATTATTCGTTCCTGGTGTCACATATGCCACTGTGTTATAATTTCTGTCCGTTTTCGATAAAATTAGGTAAGTCGGAGACGAGGCTGAAGATGACGAAATGCCCCTTTCATATGGCAATCATCAAAATATTAAAAGTACAAATGAGATATATCTCATGAGATGCGACTCAGTAGACTCAGTAGGTCCTGATCGGTGTAGAAAACCACCCTAGAGTTCAATATTTCCCTTAATAATGAATGTCTAAATTTGGAATTTCATTTACACATTCATTTAGACATTCGGAGCTTAGAAAAATTTTCGAAATTCGAATTTTCGAAATGGATATCAGTAGAATCAGAATTACATTTAATGTTACGGAATTGAATCCTCATGTAACATTGCCCTGAATTTGTATTATTACGCCTCATGAATATTCATGAACATAATCATGGTGTTTCATTGGCTGATTCCGATTACCTAGGGAATAGTTCGAACTGTTTCCCTACAACCTCGTCCCCATAGATACTCACGGCGCATTACGTAAATCATTGGTAGGGAGAATTCAGTTTGTTATCACTATGGGCTAATAAAATCGCAATTCCCATGGCACAGTTCAATAGCTTTCATTCACCAGTATATTGAGCAAATAGACACCCTGGATTTTTAGTATGATTTATGATACCCAGAACATATGCATAGTCAGCTGATGTTAACACGTGCCCATCCAAGGTTACTGAACTGAGCATACCTTACCTCATAGTATATCTGAGGTTATCCCCGTGTTGCAGAAACATGAGTTCCAGGGTATTATGCACGGATCAAATGCAAACACCCGACCCCGGGGATTTTGGTTACTGAACGAATTCTAAGGCCGGTTTAGAAGTAATATTGTTCCGGTGTACTCATAGTCCGGGAAACAACAATGGGAACAATAGGGCAATCAATTCAGTTGACTCTTCACGAACATTAGTTTCAGCTTTATTCCGTTATCGTCTATGGAGCCCCGGACTGTGGGCTCCAAGTGGACTATATCTGCTTCACATCGGTGTAACAACGCCGGGATCCCGGGTCCCGGGGGACAAGGGATGCAATCGATATGCACAGAGCCTGGAGAGGCGTTGCAAATTCTGCCCATGCGTACTGTGACGAGCTGCATGTAGACTGCATTTATCAACCAACACATGGGAAGAACAGGTAAATTAGCATTGATTATAGGCCTTGGTTTTAGCAAGGGACAAATGGAATAAGCCGCTCGTTAGCCGCTCGATGTTAGCGCGCTTGCGCATGGTCGTTCCTCTACATTAGGATTATACGGAGATATTTTCGATTGATAGTTTATTAAGGGAGCACACCGGTAAATAATCGGTGTAAAACGTCCTTTCCTACACGATTTGGAATTACGTTATGAAAACCTTTCGATTGCCTAATCGATGTATGTTTTAATTTTAGGGGTCTTCAGATTCGTTTTTTGGCTTTTACATGGTCTCTGGTGGGTTAGCGATGTGCCTTGAAGAGCGGCAGCTTTTTCGATAGCAATTTCGATTATAATTCTATAATTCTCCCTCCTCATCGAAAAGAACGACTTGGTTTTGGCGCGAATGTATTGTTCTCTTTCTTTCTTCTTGCAATTTTATGGGAGACTAATTAATCGGAATCCGGTGACACTTGTTGCTAATAGCCTAACACGCTTTGCTGACCCTTGCGATCACATTCTCCTACCTGATATTTACCTGAACTTGGTGACGGCTCCGTGAAGTATTCCGGCACAAGCCGGCCCGTGCCAGTTACCCCCTCGGAAAATAGGTGGCCTAATTTCCCTTCTACCTGCGAAGGGAATGGATGATAAATAACCAAAAACAAAAACAATTTTGAATTTTCATGATTTCCTTTTCTTTTATGTTATGTTTTTAGAAACAAGACAAATTTTCTTAAAATTTGTTGACTGTTTTTTTTCAATTTTTTTTTTTTAAAATAGAGTCTTACTTTTTCGAAATATAGGGAAAATGTCAAAAAGGTGAATTTTTATAATTTTTAACCTTTCCTTTTTTTTTTTTTTTTTTTTTTTTTTTTAAACTTTTTACCTTTTTAGAAAATCAAAATGAAAAATTGAGAAAACCCGTCCCTAGAGAAGCCTATTGCAATATCGTAGGAAAGGTTAAACCTTACCTTTTACTTTGGTATTTTTTGGAGTTATCTGTCTGAAAATTTGGCCAAATTTTGCGAAAATTGAACATTGAGAAAATCCGTGTTTTAGTAAAAAAGTGACTTTTCACGTCATTTCAAGGGCACGTCCTCTTTTCTCAAATACTTTAAAAACCTTTTACCTTCAAATTTTCACAAATTGGAGTATTTTTTGTGCAAGTTAGCGGGTGGATGGCTGCCCGAAAAAAAAAGAGAACGCGCACGCGCGGCACACTTTTTCCAGAAACGAACCGGAGAGCGCAAGAACCCAATCCTGCAACGTGGGTAAGTTGGTGGCTAAGAAACCACCGCTGCACGTAGAGCTAGAGATACTACAATGTACACGTGATTTTTCAAGTTTACAATACATTCATATTTTTTCACATCACCTAAAGAAAATCACGAGACACGGTTCAATTGTCACCTTTCCTCCGCAGATACCAACTCACTGAAAATCACCTACGACACCAGCTTTTGATTTTGACCGCTTTTCTTATACAAATGGCCTTACTATCTCAATGTAATATATGATCGAACCACACAACAACATATACTCAATATCAAAATGGCTTCACTATCTTCACTTTGCACAATGTTCACATAAAAGTCATGCTCTTTTCATGATAACCCTGATTTCCTTTCCTCTAATACAATTCCACATCTACAGGTTACTAGAGTGTCTAAAATACAGAGGTTTCACATGCAATGTTCTTTTTCTTATGCACTCCAACATGGGGAAAATTTTTAATATATTGCCACTGTAACCATAACTACCTTCCGCATCATGCAGCATTCCTATTTTGCAATTCACACCATCATCACAAACAAATACAATTTCGACAAAAACTTAATTCCTGAATACCAACACTAGATAGTGTAAACCCAGGCTTCAAACAATTGCAGAAAATTCATTCACATCAAATCTTCCTCCCTATCAACATGTACTACATCATAAAAACCTGTAATTCTGTATACCACACTTATTATTGTGTACACCATGCATTCAGCAGCATTTCATACAAAAAATTTAATTTATAATGGCAACACTCTTTCCCACATTTAACAATAAGCAAAAGCCCCAAAACCATGTTTTTTCTTGGCTTTAAAAATTAAAAAAAAAAAAAAATCCCTCCACCCACTCTCCCCCCTTCCTTCCGTAACTCACTTGTTTTTACATGAATTGCACTCAAATAACATCACACTCACCCAAATCCAACCCCTCATATTACATACTCAAACACCTGTCAACTCACCCATCTTGATTCACAAGGTGTTTCTGACCCATCATGTGTTGTTTTACTAACCCGCATACGCAATACGCTACTATATACCCTCCCTACAATTGGCACGGCTACTTTTCCGCCGTCCAGCACGTCCACCTTACCCTCGTTCCGAATTAATCAAATAATTTGAGCACACGACCCCTTGGGTCCTTTGGGACATTCCACACCCTCACCATGTTTGGTTGATGGGCTACAAACCCTGAGTCGCGAACTCAACTTCAATTACTACTTGTGGTACATTCCGCCACGTCTGGCATGTCAGCTCCATTTACAATCGCGTCGGACCTATGCATAACCCCCTTCACTACCCCAAGCTTAATATAAACTACATTAACCAACAATCATCAAAACCAGCTTTCCGAACAGCAACTATAACTCCTAGTTCGCGCAACGATGCCCACAACACACATAAGGTTCAATGCCTTTGCATAAATAAATACAATGAATTTACAAAAATAGAAATTTCATTTTAACACAACTCTGAATATACTGACTGTAACCCAAGTTCTTTCATAGATTCCACCAAAAGTTCAATAAATAAATTTCTATTTTCCACTCTCATAACACAACACATGCCACCACTCACACTTGAAAATCAAAATGCAGCTGCACACTCTCCCTAACGCTATCCCACACGACCCAAATCTGAATCTTTACCTGAAAACCAAAGTTCTCATTACCACCATCCAATAATCATATAACTTCAACCACCGCCCAATCAATCCCAATGTTTCTGCTACTATAACTCGCTGGTCATCTAAACTCAACCGCCCTAATATACTCTCTCTCCAGTCACGACTCTAAAACAACCCCGTCTACCCCCATCATGGACCAAACCCCTTATTCGACCAGCAATCCTCACATCACAACACACATTACTACTTTACTGCAACTCACACAACTCCACCCACACCTATCAACACATTCAACCCAACATCTTAACACATTTGGCCGACCATAGCATAGCAATAACTTGTGAAGTGTTAGATGGTATACACAAATGTTGCAAACACCATACCTCAAATTCAGTGCAATCAACGCATGACTTTAAATGTTGGATAGAACTAAACCTGACCATCACCCTTTTGAACCACACTTTACACTTTAATAAACAACTGCGCTCAAATTATAAAAGGTATGAGTTGTATACTAGTAGATCACACAACTAGTAAGCAATTGTGAGGTTTACATTTTGCAATCAAGTTTTTGTGCTGCCGTGCTGGTTACTTAATTTTCACCCATTTAATTACCTCAGAAAATATCACAGAATCACACAATTTGAATCATAACTCCTGTTAATAATCTTCCTCCCCCCAAACTGATTATCTCCAAACTCAAAATCTCAACCCAATTTTACAAATGGATAAGAAAACTTAGTTTCTCACAAAACTAAACTCAAACCTCACAAAACCCATCCTCCAATTTACCCCCAACAGCAACAACACATTTTAATTATTTTACTCACATCATGAGGAGCGTTTCCCATCAAAAGTGATTACAAATACATAATGTCAGTCTTTGTCCTCAATACGGTCTTGTCTGGTGGTCTTCAGCTGTCTTGTGTCGTTACTCGTCCGTCGAAATTGATGGATTCGCTAAAAAACTTTGAGTACCTTTAATCACAATTTTAATCATAAATCTTAAAAAAAAACCCGAGCGCCCAGCTATTTACCCGAATAAACTCCGATTTTGTGCACAATTTCAGCGTTCGTCCGTATTGCTCAATCCCAGGGACATAATACATCGAGAAATATGGGCAATATTTGCAAGGATCGTGGTTCCTGTCACCGTAGGTGCAATTCTGTCAGTTTTAATCACTCTCCCTTGTTTAATGGCACAGCGATGAACAAATCAATGCATAAGACGGGTCTGGTTGATGCTGCTGTTGACACTTCACGCTAATAAATAAAGCAAACAAGCGTTTACCTCTGGGGTAAATGTCCACATTCACCAACAGCTTGCTTCGTCAGTTTTTAACGAAACTTTCTTTCGTCTGCCAAACCATCTCCTTATGGGTTATTTTCATTCGAAAGTCCATTATTGTCTGGTTATGAAGTCGTCCGCACCAAAAGTCCGCCCATCTCTACAGTTTGTCTAGTTCGCTATCATGTCTGAAGTCCGTCTCCCCACTCCACAGGTCATGTTTAGCTCGCCATGGTTCTGAAGTCTGTCTGCCCGTCCCCCACAGTAATGATTTATAGCTCGCCATGGTCTGAAGTCGGGGTCTCCTCATCGCCCAAACTTTTCCGAGCGCGTAAAACCCAAATGCAGTCAGCGACCAAGGCCACCAATCAAATGCGCGAAGTCGGGGAATTCCCAGGTGCCGAACTGTTTGCGTCTTCCGGAGTGGGACATGTTTGTGCCTGTCCACCACCTGTCGGCTCTTTTTTATTAACTACGCGTACAAATGCCACAACAATCATAAAGATTTAAACAGATAGGAAATCCCTTACACAAGTGATGAAAATACATTCTTTATGCACGATTGATCAACCTGCTTTGTCTTAAACTCCAGAATCAAAGAAATTGAAATTTCACATCTGGTCGAAATTACGCTTTGTTTACATTTCCAAATATTTTTTCGTTTTTTCCAAGATGCTTTGCGCAAAAGTACTTAAAACAGCGCACGCTCATTCGCAGCAAAATTCACCCGCAACGCGGCTGCTGCGCCTTGGCCCTGACGCGTTTTAAATGTGCTTAACTTCCCGCCGTTAAGACCATGTGGTTTTTGTGACTTAAGGGTCAAACACCTGTTTTAAATCGGCAAAAACAAATATAACTCAGATTGTTTTTGCATTGGATTACTTTTAAACGGGTAACGATAGAAACAGGGTGAGTGGTTTAAAAAAAATGGTGCAAAAATTTAAATTCGTGTAAAACACAAGCATTAGGTTTCACATGCCCTTAAAATTTGAAGTGTGACTCAATAGTTGATGTACGGTCAATCACGTATCGTATACATACGCGCACATACATCTATAATTAGAATATTTGAGAGACCATCCTTTAGTACATTGAGGTCATCATTTTGCACTGGATTTCTCGACAAAAAATGAGTATGAACATACCGGACTCAGATCCAACACGGAAAGATATCACTTTAGAACACAGATGGTACACGTTTCCTAGGTCTGATTTTAACAGGAATGATATAAGGGTTAATCTAAAATTAGCGTTCAGTTTTTTCGCATTCATAGCTAGAATTTTATTATTTATGACAGAACATTTTTGAAAGAGGCCCCCACCCCCACAATTTCGAAACATTTTGAGATTTTTTTGCACAGTTGTTATGTGGGTAACAATCTAGTATATTAAACCTATACAGGAAAGTCAGGTTACATGTCATTTTGTGAAGTGGTACTAATTTTACACTGTACGAGAAAGAAATTTGCGTTGTCCAGTTCCCGATTCTAATTACAAAATCAGTTCCTTTATGGCAAATAGGGCCTTTGCGCTTTACCATTCTGGCCGGTATAGTTTACTAGACAAATACCAACACACCTGTGCAAAACTCTCACATTTGACAATTGGGGTGCTTTTCAAAAATGTGTGTTATTGCTTTTACAGTTAGTGAATATACCTGATGTAGTTTGAGTTTGTATTAACGTCTGACTTTCCGTTGTTTCCGAACCTACGGTAACGTGCGTCGTCTCTTCCGTGAATGCAGCCAGCTACAAGTAAAATATTTAGTTATTATTTAGTATAAGTAGACTTTTCATCCACACATTGGAACAGAGAGATATTTTGGTATGGAAAAAATGCTAATATGCTTTTATTTTTAACAAAAGATATTAAAAAGATTTTTGAAAAAAACCAACAAAAGAAGGGAATAATACCTAATCGAACACAAACTCTAACTTTTCTAAGATATGTGGAAAACTTCACTTTAAATCTCACTTTTGTAGTTACAGAAAACAACCTGCTGTAGTTCAGGTTGAAGATTGGGGGTTGAAGCTTGACTACTAGTTGTTTCTAATCCCGGTCGTTTCAGTATATTTGAAATTAAAAATACGCCGCAATTCTGTGATAGATTCTAAAGAGGAAAACGCAAGTTGAATGTGTGATGTGTGAAAACAACATTAAATCTTACTTTTGTAGTTACAAGGAAAAAGACACCTGTTGTAGTTTCAGGTTGAAGATTCAACGTTGAAGATGACTACTAGTGTTTCTATTTGGCCCGGGTCGTTTCAGTTATCTTCTGCAATTAAAAATTTATACGCATGAAATTATGGGTATCAAATACAAGAGGAAACAAAGCATGAAATGTGATGTGTGAAAAAAACCCAATTTGAATTGTGTGATGTGTGAAAACAACATTAAAATCTTACTTTTGTAGTTACAGAAAACACACCTGTTTCAGGTTGAATAGATTCAACGTTGAAGGCTTGACTACTAGTCTTTATATTGCCCGGGTCGTTCGGTATCTTCTGAAATTCAAAAGTTCATACGCCATGAAATTATGTGTATCATATTATACAAGAGGAAACGCAATTTTTGGGGGGGGGGGAAATTTTTTTATTTTTTTGGGATATGTGAAAAACGCAATGTGACAGGTGTGATGTGTAAAAACAACATTAAATCTTCAATTTTGTAGTTACAGAACACACCTGTTAAGGTGAAGATTAACGTTGAAGCTGACTACTAGTTCCTTTTATGAAGGGTCGTTTTCGGTATTTCTGAAATCAAAAGATAATATTCCATGAAATTTATGTGTATCATATTAGCAAACTGAAAACATTATTTGTCACGAAAAGGGTCTTATTTGACAAATTAAAAATTATTTTTTTCATTCAAGAAATAAAGCTAAAAATGTTTCATACTCAGCTTTTCAATATTTGTTACTCATCACAGATATTTTATGACTTATTGCATGACAAATAATGAATGACAAACGTATCGGTAATGTCCTTTTTAGTACTGGATTTCTCGAAAAAATGATTATGAACTACCACTCAGATCCAAAACGGAAGATATCATTTAGAAACAGAGGTAGAACGATTGCTATGGTCTGTATATTAACAGGAATGATATCAGTTAATCCTAAAATTAGCGTCAGTTTATTTCGCAGTTCATAATCAGATTTATTATTTATGAACAGCACATTTTTGAAGAGGCCCCCCATCCCCACCAATTTTCTCATAAACAGTTTTGAGATTGTTGCACCGTTGTATGGTAACAAGCTAGTATATTATACCTATACAGGAAAGTCAGGTTAAAGGTTCAATTTTAGTGAAGTGGTACTCTTTTACAATGGACGGAAAGAAATTTGGCTTTCAGTTCCCGATTCTAATTACACAAATCGTTCTTTTAATGGCAAATAGGGAGATTTTGAGCTTTAACCGATATCCGCAGTATAGTTTACTAGACAAATACCATCACAACTGTGCAAAAATCTCACATTTTGAAAATTGGGGGTGCCTTTTCCAAAAGGTGCCGTTATTGCTTTAAAGTTAGTGAATATACCTGATGTAGTTTGAGTTTGTATTAACGTCTGACTTTCCGTTGTTTCCGAACCTACGGTAACGTGCGTCGTCTCTAGTTAATGCAACATCTACAAAGTAAATCATCTTTAGTTATTATTTAGTATAAGTAGACTTTT
Source organism: Ophioderma brevispina (assembly GCA_023653785.1). Taxonomy (NCBI): domain Eukaryota; kingdom Metazoa; phylum Echinodermata; class Ophiuroidea; order Amphilepidida; family Ophiodermatidae; genus Ophioderma; species Ophioderma brevispina. The sequence continues at coordinate 14,019 of JAMKCH010018076.1, forward strand.
CACCACGACATTTAACGAGTATTATATTTGGTATGTAATAAATGCTATATCTTTTAATTTTAAACAATGTTTTTTTTTTTTTTTTTTTTTTTTTTAAAAAAAAACACAAGAAGGAAAATACCCTAATCGAACACAAACTCTATCTTTTCTAAGATATGTGAAAACTTCACTTTAAATCTTCACTTTGTAGTTACAGAAACACAAACCTGCTGTAGTTTCAGGTTGAAGATTGGGGGTTGAAGCTTGACTACTAGTTGTTTCTATTGCCCGGGTCGTTTCAGTATCTTCTGAATTCAAAATAACTACACGCGAAATTATGTGTCATCCGATGAAACAGAGGAAACGCAATTGAATGTGTGATGTGGGAAAACCACATAAATCTTCATTTTTATAGATAACACACCTGTTGTAGTTTCAGGTTGAAGATTCAACGTTGAAGCTTGACTCACATTGTTTCTATTGCCCGGTCGTTCAGTATCTTCTGAAATTCAAAATTTTCAGACGCCATGAAATTATGTGTTCATAATATACAAGAGGAAACCGCATTGAATATGTGATGTGTGAAAAAACGCAATTGAATGTGTGATGTGTGAAAACAACATTAAATCTTCACTTTTGGAGTTACAGAAAACACACCTGTTTCAGGTTGAAGATTTCAACGTTGAGCTTGACTACTAGTTCTTTCTATTGCCCGGGTCGTTTCGGTACTTTCCTGAAATTCAAAATTTCATAACCCATGAAATTATGTGTATCATATTATACAAGAGGAAACGCAATTGAAATTGTGATGAGTGAAAAACCGCAATTGATGTGTGGATGTGGTAAAACAACAACATAATCTTCCACTTTTGTAGTTTACAGAAAACACACCTGTTTCCAGGTTGAATATTCAACTGTTGAAGCTTTACTACTAGTTCTTCTATTGACCCCGGGTCGTTTTCGGTATCTTCTGAACTTCAAATATAATATTCGCATGAATTATGTTGTATCATATAGCACACTGAAAACCTTAACTTGTCACGAAAAGGGTCCTTTTTGCAAATTAAAATTATTTTTTATCATTCAAGAAAATAAAGGTAAAAATGTTTTCAATAATCGCTTTTCAAAATAATTTTTATCATCACAGATATTCATGACTTATTGCATGACAAATTAATGATGACAAAAGTCTCGGTACTTGTCATTTTTAGTACATGAAATTACCACACGACAACTAAAATGACAAATAATACATTCATAATTTGTAATAACTACTTTAATAACAAACTATAAACTCAAACATTCTTCATTTACTTTGTCATACACCTCACTTTAGTTTGGAATGCTTTGTAACTTTTAGGCTCAGACTAACCCATACCCACTACCACAATTTCACAACATACGATACGCCTTATATGCATGGTTTCTTGTTTCATTCATATATGACTAACCTGACTTTATTTGTGCTCTTACTAATTTTACTAATGAAACTAATTCCGTGGAAGAGTCAACTGAATCGATTGCCCTAGTGTTTACCATTGTTCCCGGACTAATGAGTACGAACACTGACTATAATTCCTTCTACCATACAACTTCTACAAACAACAACCGTGGCTTATCACACTGATATTAGCGATTAAAACTGAAGCGATTCACCCATACAATTGTCAGGGTTGGATCGACTATAAATTCTACGTAAAAAAGAAAGTCAACTATCTGCCTGTCGGCTTCCATGTATAGCGTTTCTTTGTGAAACAATGATCTTTTAAGCTGAAAAAAGAGAGGGTTTGCTCTTCAATATAACATTATTTATTTTCGCAAATAATCTTTTTATCAAAGTAGGCAAAAGCTCAATAAAATTAAAACTCGTTGTGAAAGTAAATCATAGTCCGGCAGGTATCCTAGGTCCCGGGCTCCATGACACAACAGAATAATCGTGAAAACTAAGTTGCGTGAAGAGTCAACTCACGATTGCTGTTATTAGTTCACCCTTGTTTCCCGACTGTAGCGCGAGGACTATATCTCCTGGCCACACCGACCTTGGAGCTCAAGAAAACATCTTTTTTACTGTTAGAAAACATACCTGGTGTGGTTCAATGTTGAAATTCATGTTGAACCTTGGATAAGCATTGTTTCTGTTATCTTCTCGAGGCATTTGCTCTTCTGAAATTGAACGATATTTACTAACAGAGTGAATTGCATCAGGACATAGATTAACATTAGGGGTCTTATGTATTTCAGTCACTAACAAGGAAGGCGAGCTTGAATAACTTCCACAATTTAGGCTATTATTCCACAATTTACAACTGATCAGGGAGTTCTATATTGTGAAGGTGAATAAGTGTAATACTCTGTGTAATTAACTCATTTCGATGTTTTGATTGCAAGGTTTTGCACTGCAACATGATCATGGTCCAATTTTTTCCATGTTTTCAATGGAAGAATATCACCCGAAATCAGATTACAATGGTATAGGAGATGGTTAAAAATTCTGATGGATAAGGCCACAACATTGCAAGTTACACTAGCATATGTGCAGCACGCAAATGATTGGCAAGGTTGGGCGGTTGTCTCATGCAGCAGTACAAAGTCCTCTAGTTCCAATTATTTTAAGAATTAAGACATGGTATAAATGCCTACTAGGAAATTCAATTTACATTTCCAAGCAGCTACAAACAAAACTTTTGATTGGATGACACCCACCCATCACGTGGATAACTTCTCAGTTCATTGAACGCAATGGAGACTCTACCCCATGGTCTGAGAGTACCTTATGTGTACAATGTACAAGATAACCCACGCGTTTGATTTAAAACCTGTTTGTAATTTCGGTGTAATGGGATGTGGTTAAAATATTTTGATCTACTAGTTTTATTGATAAACTGCCCACAATGTTCTACATTGCTGAACAATCATAACAGGAATTTGTAGGCTATGGGAAATCCTTGTTCACTTACTCTTTTACAAGAACAACCCAGCTCCGACTGTATAAATTAACAAAATGAAACACTAACCCTTCCATGACATGAAAATGTCTGGTTGCTGTAAAAAGTAAGCAGAGTGTTACGTCACAAGGATTCATAAACGGTAAGTTGTGTACTTACTTTAATTAAAGACACTCAAACTATCCCTTATTTTTATCCTCAGGAGCTCCATCTATAATTTGCCCACCGTTTTTTATATCCACATCGGAGTAATTTTAAATTTGAACCCCTGTACAAACTGCAACTTCCCTTTTTTTGGTTGTTTGCTGTTTTTATTTTAAAGCCTATAACTCCCAAAACCGTTCTTCGGCCGCAATAGTACAAACTATACCTTTTTGGAATCCTTATTATTAAAACTTATTAACTTGTATAACTTTTCACATGATTGGATCAATTTCAAATTTGATCCTTTTTTTTTTTTTTTTTTTTTTTAAAAAACAATTTCCCCACTCCCTACGATAACTCACTTTTTTTGGGTAAAATTAAACCCCTATACCTACCAAACTCAGTTGAAATCAGCTTCTTTAAGAAAATTTCACAGATGAAACTTACTTTAGAGATTCTACCTGTAAGATCCAAAACATAATCACTGACTCTTACTGAATTATTAAATATCCATGGCGTTAGAGTAGGCATTCAGGTGAACAGAAGTTCGCATCGCGTGGGTTTGAAATGATTGTATTAAGAGAGAGACTCTTCAACAACTCAGACACTTCGAATGTTGTGAAATCGGACATTTCCGTTGCCAAACTTATTCAAATGTTTTGTACTCCGTTACATAACAGTCATTTGGAGAACAAGTGTCAAAGGTCAAGTCTTTTATTTTCTTTATTTTGTGCCATGGCACCATGGTAGTGTTCCTCTTTCACACAAAATATGCACAAATCTAAACGATAAAAGGGCTACACTTGATTTGTTTACGGCTATGTTTCGGATTATATATGTCCCCCACAGATTACATAACATTACAAGTACTTATCTCTCCATTACCAACTAATTTGAATAATTTTTGAGGAAAAATGTTTTTAATTTGTGTTTTTCATGAAAAGGAGAAAAACAAAAAAAATAAAAAACCATTTCTTAATATAGCTTACTTTAAGAAACACTTACTATCATTCTCCACTTGCTGGATTTTCCTCTGTAACACTTAGTGAACGCAAGGGGGGGGTTCTAGGACCCCCAAAATTTGTTTTCACTCTGGCCGCTTTACGCGTGGGTATTTTGCGCCGAAATTGTTTGTAATTGTCTGACTTTTAAAGGCGCTTCTTTGTCATACCAAAATAATTAAATCGCCAACCGTTAATGATTAATTAGTGGGGGGCCCATGGAACCCCCCCCCCCCTTGGGCATCACGGAAGTCATTTGAATATTTTTGGTAAAAATAGGAATAGAAACCACGAACCAAAGCAAATTTTTTTTTCTGATATAAGTTCACACATACTTTAAGTAACATTATTAGTACATTAAAAAATTATAACTCTCTATTCTGCAAACAACCCATTTTCATCATGGTGTTGCCAAACCGTTTTACTGTCCAACGCATGGAAAATGACGTGTATTTTGCAACACCCGTAACAAATACATGATACCTAAAACTGCTAGTTTTGTGTTAATATATGGTATTTGGGTTCCTTCTAGAATAGATGTCAACATAACATAAAGTTTTCAAAATTTTTGGTGTAAGCCCAAGGCTCTTGAATTTCATCTTTTTTTCCCCAATTTTCGCGTGTTTTGAAAACAACATGTTTTGCCCCTAATTTTGCAGCCCAAATACAAATTTCATTTTTGTTGGCTGATTGGGGTTTGTCTTGGGACCCTTCACATGTGGTATAATTTCGTCCAAAATTCCCTCGGGAAAGTGGTTTCCTAGGGGGGTTCCCATGGAACCCCCCCCCCCCTTGGGCAACCAACGGGAGGTGAAACCGCCTTGGGTCACTTAAGTGTTATCACACTCATATACCCAGAATTTTGCAGCAACATGTCTATTCGATAGCCTTACGTTACCCTAATTAGCATATTTTTGACTGAAAAATTCAGGAATTTTTCTATGAGCATAAACAAAACAGAATTATGACCCAAAGGATACCAATTAATGCTGTTAAATTGGCCTAATAACATAATTATTTAAACAAAAAATGTGCAAATTTAAGATTTTTGTTATTTTCTTGCATTTTGTGAGAAGTTTACAAGCTAATCATTCTGAACTGTTTATGGTTTCCCCTTCAAACCTTTAACAACAACAACGTTAAGAGAGTGAGTTTGTAAATGAAATGTTACATAGGCCTAATTTGCATATCGTTTCAAGAAAATGAGGCATAATTTTGGAGATTTTTTATTAAATTTTGCATTTTTGTTGGAAGTTTTAACAAGCTATCAATCTGTAATTTTCATGGCGTTCTTTTCTTACCCACTGTAGGCAAACACCACTTTGTACATAATGAGTTGAAAATTTATGTCATGACCTAATTTACATATTTTTAATCAAATGCGCAAATGTATATAGGCTGTTTAGACCTCTCATTTTCAGCAATCATTTGCCCCCCCTTCCCTGCAAAAATTTTTAAAAGGTTTGCCACGCTTCACCCGAAGGCCCTATTTTTTGGAGAATTTTGAAATTGACAACAAAAATAACCCTACTTTTTTTGAAATTTCGACTTTTTTTTGATAATTAGCATATTTTTTTTGTCCAAATAACACCTAATTTTCTGGGCAATTTGTGCCTCTCACCTCACCCAAAACCCTATTTTCCATGTTACCGAATGCCTCTGGGTTTGAAATCGCCGAGCCTTCATACGCCCCTATGAATTTCATGTTGGATTGCCCCCCCACCCGTGAAAATTAACTAAGGGCAGGGTAATATAGGGGAATGTCGAAAGAAATTTGTAAGCGAGAGAGTGCAACATGAAATTTTTCATCAAGAAGCGAGGATGAACAACAATACTTTCAACTTTTCTTTTTTTTAATAACGGAAGCGAGGCGTAATGGGCGAACCTTTGGTCTCGCGCGAAAAAAAGTTTGAAATACCCCTATTTATCCTGGTTTAAATAATGCATGCCCGTCCCCTATTTAATGTAATAAGCATATCCTTCAAGAAGCAATTGAGGGACCTGCTAAAGGCAGAACAGAAGGTCTAATCAACAAGAACAAGTGTAAAAGTCAGCAGATTTAGAATGGAATGCGTGGTTTTACAAATGCTTCATCCTACATCGAAGCCCGTACCTCGCTACGAAAGCGACCTTTCCTCCCCACAATAACGCCACAATCGGTACTTTAATGTCATAGGCATGGATTACTTACTTCATATTTCACTGATATACAAACTATATATTTTGCGATCTTTACAACCACAACCAGCGCCGCCACGTGAGCTCCACATGCCACAATAGTGTTGCCATTTCAAGGGCATCAAGTTTTAAGCAATGCTGTTTCTTGGTGGCACTTTACGCAATATTCATATAAGTCTTCTTTTTGGAGCGCTGTTATGATCAAATTGCTTTTTAAAATACATAAATGTACTTGTGAATCAATATTACATCTAGCATATCGTGTTTGATTTTCTGGAAATATTTACGTTGTGGAGAAAAAAAAAAATCGCGAATTTTTCAAAAATCCATTATTTTTTTTAAAATCAAAAAACAACATCTGATTCACAATCACCAACCACCGCAGCGGTACTTGTCAATCAGAACTTTCCAAACTCACACTCCCCCTGAAAGGCCTGTAACCAGTCGCAACGCTCCGATGTACACATTTCGTCAGTCCCGTTAGGCACTTAAATGCTAAAACTCATCAAAATGGTGCAACTTGCGTGGGTCTATTGACCATAACGTTTGCAATGGGGCGTTGAAAGGTGCTCAAAACTTGCTCATGTTTGTGAGATGACTTTATCAAGGTATCTCGACGCGGGGATAGCTACCACCTACATCTTATTTTTCGATTTTCGTTTTTAAGAATGTTAGAGGGAGATCTGGCTGCAACAACATCTTTGAGTGGTAATTACATTGGGATGCATTTATTATTTACTTTCGGTCATGCACCGTTAGGCAACTTAAATGCTAAACTCCTCAAAAATGTGCCAAGCGTGCGTGGCTATTACGTGCCGTTTTGCAATGTGTGGCGTTGAAAGGTGCGGGAAAACTTGCTCATTTTGTGAGAATGACTTAATCAAGGTATCTCACGCGAAAGGCTACCAACCTACATCTTATGTTTCGATTCCGGTTGTTAGAATGTTAGAGGGCAGATATGCTGCAACAACATATTTGAGTGGGAATTACATTGGGATGGCATATTTTGAATAAATTGAATGATTTCTGTAGAATGTGTTGTTCTCTACGCACCACTCACACACACGTTCAGTGCAGGATATCGGTCACCGATACGTAATATTGGAATGAAACTGCATCTTTAAGAACGCCTTTCAATGGTTCCTCATCAATATCAGCTCGCCATGACTGGTCTTTAACTCTCCATTTATATATTGACATATAAACAATATAAAAATCAACCATTTGTTTAAACTTTTAATATCATTTCAGTTTCCCAGATAAAAGGTCAGAGATCTATTTTGTGTGTAATCTATAAGAAAGAACTGCATATGACAGACACTACAGATGCCTCAAAATCTCTGGGTGTACCTTCAAAACAGTTGCAGCAAGTGTAAACAATGCATGGGCTCTACACAACCATTTAAGAACTGTGTACGGGCTGCTGCATTGGGTTTTGCCAATTAATCGTCTTTGGCAAAAGAAAAAATAGACGACATTTACTTCACACAACCAGCTTCAATGAAAACCTTTGCTTTGATACCACCCATTTAATATTTAATGTGTTTAAAGCCTTTACTCTTATGCATCTAATCAGGTGTATTCTCATTGAACTGTTTCGTTACATTTGAAATGTTTCATTATAGACTATGCGGAAAAATTAATACTAAATGGCACTTGTTGAAACCATATAAGACTAAGTAGTCTAGAGAATAGTGAAAACACTGCAGCTGGTTGTTTGCAAACACAAGTTATGCTCTTAATTTTTTGTGAAGAGTGGATGTGAATTTAAATTTAGGCAAATGGATGGGAATTGAGGCTAATAAAGACGAAGTTTAGACGTAATCTTACACCTTACCCCAAACGTACTTGATTTAATAATATTCTCTGATAATACTTAGAAATTGTTATTTTTATATGGCATTTTGCATTAAATATGGTTAGGTATTTGTTCACGGGCACGGTCATCAAACATATTTTCTGATTTCATTGGTTCATATACTAGAAAATATATTCTTGGACAAGGGTTTGTGCATACATATCCTATATTCATAAATATTAATTTTACAGCCTTAAGTACGTGAAAAGAAAGGGCCCACTGAAATGCAAGGCTACTTAATACATACAGTTTTATTTAATGGACCACTGTTGGGCCATCCAAGCTGTTATTATTGGCAAAGTGGTTGTATGCATTACGTTAGTTTGCCCACCCCGTATTTTTTTTCTCCTTTTTTTGGGGCGCAATCAATTAAATCAATCCCACCAGTAAATATTCTCACTTACCAACTGGCCGCATGTGTACCACTGTGTCCATAAGGGACGCACCATCATATTGTTCCAGAGGGGGAAATTTTTGTAAAAAGAATAAATTGTCAGGCATAGCACTTGGCAAAAGTGGCCGAGCTCCGGGGCGTGGGTTTAAGTATCATCCACCTCAAACCCCCAAATTCACACTTGCATGTTTGCAAATATTGTATTATCATTTCTCAACCCAAACCCCCCCCCCAAGTCCGGATTTTGGAAGCTTTGGGGGTATTTCATGCATTTGAAATGTTCAATAGTACCGTTGTAAAATGTCAATCAGTCACTAACTAATATCGAGTATGGACACCCCTGGCATGAACAGTGGGTCAGGACGTGCGGCTACTGTCCACAAGTGTTTATGATGCAATGGGCAAGGGCGTCCACCTCATCGGTCAGAGCCTGGGCTAACGCCCTGTAGAGTTTGAGGAAGATTGTCCCTCTGTCATTGATGGCCTCGCTAAGGCCTCCCAGGCATGCTTGATAGGGTCAAATCAGGGGAGCAAGCAGGCCATGGTATCTGCTCCACCCCTATGCCTTAAGAAATTTCTCACTACAAACAAGCGGGCCCTGGTGCGGCGTGGCGAGGTCGTCTTTCAAGCAGCGAAGATTGTTTAATAAACACCTTCTGCATGTGGCCGAGAGTGTTTTTCCAGAATGTGCAGGTACACGAGGGCGTTTATGTTTCCATCTGGTACCACAAGTGACGTTTTTCTTCCATAATGAAAAAAATAGGGTCATAAGCAAGAGGGAAAAGAAGAAAATTGAATACTGAATGGTTAGAAAAAAAAGATTTGTAAAGACCCCAACTCTATAGCTTCTCTAAAAAAACTAACACGTTAGTAAACGGCACCTTTGTATTGCCAGCTGTTCTTCACACATAACGAGCCTGGAGGGTTGGACTTAGGTCATCTCAATATACAAAGGTACAGCGTCCCTTTATATGCCCGTTAGGAACGAAGTGTGGCGATACTGGCCTTTTCGGTCATGGTCTTAATTGTGGAATCAACTCCATTCAAATTCACCTGGCCCATAATGTCAAAGGTTTTAAAAATGCTGCTCAAAAGACATCTCTTTTTCGACGAATTTGCTTTGCAACCAAATGTTGGCATCAATCTTTTTATCTTTTGTGTATTTTATTCATTACTTGCTCAAGTTTGATTTTTTGTCACATGTGTGTATGTCTTATTGAATTGTTTATGATATTTTGTTCCTCTTATTGTTGTATTCATTTGGAATGTATTTGAATCTGATACTGTATTTTTATTCTTGTTTTTAAAATTTTTTTTTTTGTGACGCCGCTCGCTCTGCAGGAATTAAGCATCTATAGCGACCTGTACTTCCAAACAAGTTTGATCGATTTTTTGAGTGGCAATAAAATCGTTGGAAGTTCAATTAACATGGTCAATTAATATAATAACCAATATTTTTGATATGGTATTTAATAAAAAGCAATACTAATTATTCATGTACAATTCATTATGTATGAGTCCATTCAATATGGGTTCGTAATGGTTGCTACGCCAATAAAAACCTATTTGTTCGTCGAATGTAACTGACCTAAACTCGTTTAGTCCATATTAGCCAATCATGATGTACCTAATTACCTAATCTTACCTGTTCTTGCATTATTTTCTTATATTTTCTCTTCTATAAAAACATAGACTATTTTTATATCCAAGAGAAAATCCAAAGGCAATTCGTGCGTGGAGAATGCATATGATATGCGTGAATTACATATGATTTTGACAAGAAATTAAAAAGTCGGTCTACGCCTACGTCAGTCTCCACAGTCGACTTCGAAGTCTTGGTCATTTATAATAAGAAGTAGTTCTGTTATACTACCATACCTCCAGTGTTGTTGAGCAGTTGCAGGGTTTCTTCAGCTTTATGGATGGATTACATTGATAATTTTTTTGGGGGGTCATTTAAATATTGCTTTTTAAAAAGCAGACCTGTTAGGTGAATTTTGGGCCTGTGTACAAATATAGTGTAGAGGCAAGAAAAACAATTTTCAATTTTACATTTTCCTATGCTGATTTTTTATTCTTAAAAGACTAATATAACAGTGAGTGTTTTCCCCTCAATAAAAAAGAAAAAATGCCAAACGAAACGAAAGCGATATGTCCGGTCACGCACACCGACCTACACTCCATAGGTTTTACTACCCCCTTTGAGCATATCCGCATAATACATAGGTATTCATCGACTGCAAAAATATTGCTAAATTAAGTTTCGTGTATCGGCGAAACCTTGCCTTTTGGCTGAAATTCCACCTTGATTAATTATTATCGAAGGCGTGATTCCGAAAGGGCTAAATCCAATGGCTGCCTGGTGGCATATTTCTAGGGTTATTTTTTGACATATGTAATATCTAATTGACATTGACAAATAGAAATTGATAGGCTGGTGATTTTAATTTACTATTTAAGTAATTTAAACGTAATTTCACCATCTAGAATAGTCGATGGTTAGATGGTTAGTTGGTTAGTTAGATGGACAGACTTTGGATTTAGGATGTTCATTTAGAATAGATAAGCAAAAACAACAGAGGGACCAAAACTGTGCATGAGGGACACCGGAAGTGACATGTATAGAAGATACAGACCGATAATTCCCCGTCGAGGCTTTTCTTCTTTTAAAGAGGGGGATAACATAATGCTCGTAATCAATCCTCCGGAAGTTCCCCTGTAGAAATGACTTCTGGTAGATGATGGTAAGAACTGGGCAGTTACTACTAGCACATTTCTTCAGGAACCTTGGGTGTTATCATCGCGGACCAGGGCTTTCTGGTGTTCAATTCCATGAGTAATTTTCTTACCCCGATGAGCTATCCGTAATATCAAAAGAAATCTAGTTAGAAAGAACCCACAATGTCAATAAACTAAACCCTACCATGTCAAGAAAAGCCCCACAATGTCATTTAAACTAGGAACTAAACCTATTACTACAACAATAACACAAAAAAGATAAAAGCTCACTCCTTTGATTAAGGACCTTGAGATGTATATATATTAATCAAGTTAGTTTAAATTAAGACCCTTGAGACTCGTAATGGATTGACGACAGTATCATACAAAAAGTTCGCAGAAAAAGAATAGAATATATACATTTAAAATGGTGGCTAAACTGCAAATTGATATTCAATGATGAACAAATATAATATACACATGTAATGCAGCAACATACATGCATGGATGCACGCACGCACACCACACTTGCTGCAAGTTGTTGCGATGGCATATTATTCTTATCACCCACCCTTTACAAAGCAATATATTTCTCAGTATTATCGTCTAGAGACAAGATAGAACCATTGGCGACTTATTTCAATCAAATGCTTTGAAAATCGTCACCTCTGATTTTGGCAATGATGAATCGCAAAGGGAAAACGGGCCGTAACTGAGTTAGGACATGGTTAGTCTGTAGAAATCAACCGAATTCTTTAAAATGCTATTTTAAAAAATTGTATTATATATCAATATAGAAAGGTAAGATTTCCATTGTTGAAACATTTATATATACAATTTTTAATGTTGATAAAGTGAAATAGGTTGTACGTACTATATCACATCTACATGACCTGGTCATAAATAGTAGTAAAACTTCACCTTACAATGCAGCAAATACCGGGTGTCTCAAAAAAGGAAACCGTCAAGCGCCTCTATCTCACGAAGAGAAAAGGTAACAATAAAAATGAATAACATCAAAAAGTGGCAGTCATTAGGTTTCCGACAACCTAAAATATTTCTAAAAGGACACATTGACTGAGCAGGTTATGGATGGTTGAAAATTTGTACCACTTTTTATTTATCGCGGATTGTTACTGTCTGAGCTTGTACTTGACAAATACACCTTCTCCAAGCACACTTCTGTCGTTTTTGGTTTCTTTTTGTTCTGCGACAAAAGATCAATTCTGATATTGAAAGGTTCCCTCATTCTTGCTCTGCCTCACCTCAACTTACGAGGAAATGCGCAAATGTTTGTGACAATTGAAGCTTTTATTTTGAAATGGAAATGAGGAAGGCGAATCGAGGAGTAGGACCAGCAGAGTAGGTAGGCAAATACACCTGGCCACCAAAAGGTATCTCGGCATGTTTTTCGATCGTATTGTTTTTTTTTGCCAAAGTCCGACCCATTTTGAAAGTTTTCGAAATATACATTTGGTGCCCTAGGTCTTGCCCCTTAATTTAACACCTCGATTGTTAAAGCGTGCAAAAATGGCTGAGATAGAGCGGCCGAAAGACGTAAACCCCCTAAAAAAAGTTGCGTTTTTGGATATTCAATGGTCACTGTGTGGTACAACGCAAAAATAAGTGTGTATTGATTTTACACAAAGAGGTTTCAGACTGAATGAGCGCGAAAGCCTACTTGCAATAATTGATTGTAGTACACGCGTTAGTGGCCCAGTACCACTGCAATGCCCATTGAAAAATCCAAAAACTGCAACTTTTGGTTTGGGGTTTGCGTCTTTCGGGCGTTCTTTCTCAGCCATTTCTGCACGATTTTTACAAAGGCATAGATTAATGAAAGGAGCAAGACCTAGACAATAAAATGATTATATTTTGGCACAATAGTGATCGAAAAAACATGCCAAGATTATTTTTTGTGCCAGGGTATTGTTAAAATACACGGTTTCAAGTAGGATTGTAAGAAAAGAGTAGACGTTAACATCATTATTTCTATTATGGAGAGATTTTTTGCTTGCAAGTAGCCTCCTCTTCTAGCCAATGGATGGGTGGCGTCCGGTCCGACTTCTTTAGAGAGAAGCCAGCGATCAATCATTTGCTCCCTTGCACGGGAAATTCAACGTGGGTCTGGTCGTCCTTTTCGAAAAAAAAAAAAAAAAAATAAAAAAAAAAAAACAGACCTGATTTTTGTCTATATTCCTCAGGCACAATTCCAAATTCTTTGAGTACTTCCTACTTAACCTCGTCGTCATATTACTACATCTTCAATGACATTGCCGGAATTCTCGGGCTTTACAATTGCAAATCGATTGTAGCAACAGGTCCAAGACTCCTAGGGCCATGTCAAGCTATTGCCTGCATTTTTTTTTCAAAGTGTAAGAAGTACTTGTCTATTTTCTTGATGAATATTATTAATCTTTGCCTGCTGTGGCTTGGGCGATGTCGAACGGCGACACCGTTATTACGAGCAGGGCTCTTGCCAACTGACTCACAGCCATGTTGTTATAGGCTAGAGGAGCTATCGTATATCTATAAATGACATCGTCTTATGATGCAATCCTTTATCCAATAGAAAAGTTCAATGATGCCATTGTGAAAAACACTTATACATGTATTCGCAAATCTTTAGTTTGCAACCTAGGTTGAAACATCGCAACTTAGCTTTTCTCGAATGATCTCTAAGCAGTACACCAAGTGCGTCCATCTCAATATATCACTAGGGGGTTTTATTTCCTTCTTGGATAATAAAAATGGTACTTTTCCGCTGATAGTAACTTTTTCTCAGTTTTACATCAGAAAACAATAATATTTTCGGATCAAAAATGGGGGCTATATCATACATTTTGGCGTAAGATTATCAAATGAAAACATTGGCGGAGTCGACCAAACCAGGCTATACACGGTCAATAATATAGTAGACCTATTAGTTGTTAACTGTGTTACCTGGTGTGCCCCTATCTGTTGCATATACCCTGGTCTTGAAGAAAATCATAATGAAACTAATAACGGAAAAGATATGGCTAAATTAATTACCAAATGCATCTACCTGAAAACTCGCACTGACGACTTTACTAACATATTTAACAAGCTACTCATGACGGAGGCTAGGTAAATGCAACGTAAAGAGCAATTGGAATCTGTTATAATGACGTCAAACAAATGACCTTGATTGTTTATTTATTTTTTCTAACTCAATTTCACACATGAAGTTTATTTCTTGAATTGTCCCAGCTATGCTTCTAAAGGGCATTGCTCATGCCTGTTTATGGTCAAGCACACCTGACTTATTGGTTTAATGGTTTATTAGTTATAAGCACCCAAGAATTAAATAACTCAATGAATGTTGAGTGTTGGAGATTAGAAAAAAAAATTAAAAAGCCGCCATTTCCAAACCCCCAAGTTCAGAGTTCAGAAAAAACCTGAAAAAAATAAATAGATTTCTTTTTATATCTGGAAAACACACTCTACCACTGACAGCGAATATAAATGAAAACAGTAGTTGTAGCAAATAACTTTATTTTTTCGATTGCCAGAGTGGTGTTATTTTCTAATTGGATTTTGTGATGTAACGAGTATTATAAACAATGGCCTTATCAATGGCATAGGCTAAATGCATCTGCTATATTTATGGATGTTATGTATGTCGATATGAGTTTTTAGTGAGAAACCACCTCTAAAAGGCCACATTTCTGGTATCTGTACAATGTGTGATATTCCCCCGCCCGGTCGACAAGACGTTGGAATGTTTTGTTTTTTCAAACACCAATTTTGATCAATATGCAGATTTTTGGGCATTGCAAGATTTATATCATGTTATTTCCCAAATGTCCAAACCCCTGATTTAAACACTTAATTCGGACAAGGTGAGTGTTTCCCCGATAGACCACAACTCGAGATTAAATAAACAAATTGAACACAACAAACAGCATTGAAAGCCTAGGAATGTGCCCTTGAACGTCCATGTAAGCTCATGTCACAACAGTATGTTGTCTCAATTACCAAAGAGGGTGTTTTCGCTTCCGCAACTTTTTTTAGACAGGTTGTCTAATTTATGTAAAACCTTACAGGATGAAACTGCACTTTATAGTTGATCCAAGATCGTCGTCAGGTATCGTTTGGGTTCAGAAGGGTTTACAGTCCTCAAAGATTAGCCAACGAAGTGTTTTGTACTTTTTTCAATATGGCGTCCCCAATGTGAACGGCCCGGGTTGCTCTATTATTTTCCGTAGTTAACATTTGAATAGCAGCATCATCTTTCAGTTACATTTCAATAAGTATAGTACAAAACTTGATTATGTATTGTCATTTTACGTTCTATTTGTATTATAGGAGAGGACCTTTCTTCCTTTTTCAGGGGGGCAAAGGGGGGGGGCCCATATATTTTCAGGGGTGGCAAAGTCATATTTTAAAATGTGTTCGTAATTATAATGGCCTATGTAACACGAATTTTTCAGGGGGAAAAGATCCCCACATGAGGGGCAGGCTTCCCCCCTGTCCCCGTGTACGCGCGCCCTGGGTAATGTATGCGCTCATAATCTGAAGGTAGATGGTTCGAATCCTACTCAATTTTTTGTAAATCGGCTTTTCTATTTTATGTATTTTTAAATGGAAAAACACAAGTCGTACTTCTACCTGTATAGTATTTTACTGCCATAGCAAAGTAAACTACTGAAAAAAGTATTGGCAGGCCCGGGTATGTCGGAGTTGGCAGACGAGGTGACTTTTTAACATAGTATTGTTAAATTGTTAAACCGCTTGGCCATCAGGGGGAAATAGGGGAAATAGGTCATCAATCATTTCGCTTAATCTAGGGGGCGCTGCTAGGCGCACACCTCTCATCGTCACTTAGATTGTAATCTCCCCATAACTATGGAACTATGAAACAACAGGGCTGCCAACTCTTTCGTGTTTATTTAGGTGTTATGTTGGTATACTTCAAACACTGATTTCCTGTTTATTTAAATGTCTACTATGTCCTACTGCACCCCGCATTAATTTGTGATTTCATTGCCACCTTTGCTCAACTGCGACTACGTAGTTTTCTGGATGTGTGTTTCAATTGCGCACGAGGCGAATTTTTTATAGCCTTCCTTAATAAATATTCAGATTGGTTCGAGCTGTGCAGGTGAAACATGTTAGACTACCACGGTTGGTGATTACGATATTTCTATATGTGATTTCTTCATCACCCTTTACAAAATTTGTATTTAATATCAATAATAATAATAATAAATAAATACTCAATTCATTTTTAGTGTGTTTTCTTCTCCAAATAGTTATGAAATTGGAATATGGCATAAGGCCCGAGTCATCGCAGTGAACGAATCCAAGCACATACACAAACACGCGCGCTCGCGCGCGCATGCACACAATCCTTGCCTTTGATCTTACTTTACAATGACGCCACCCATTGACGATATCTTCATCCGATATAACCACAATTGATAGTATCAAAGCCACCACAAAGGCAGATGATTATGGTTTGAACGTATAATCCGTTCTATTGCATCACTCTAAAAGCCAGGGCCTACAAATTTTTTTCAGAATGAGGGACTACACAGGGCTCCGATTTAGCACTGGCCCGCTGGCCTGCGGCAGTGAAGTTCATGTCGGGCCAGTAAGAATTCCACTGAGCTGGCCCGTCGGGCCATTTGGATTTTTCCGAAATGTAGTTTGGTAGGTCTTAGTCATAATTCCGTCCAGTTTTTAGGCCGACCTCCATGTGAAGTATCCTCACATGCTTCAAGCATTTTTAATTTTAAGTATTTTGTCTGCATTTGTCGCTTTTTCAAATTTCAACATTCAAAGGTCATCAGTTACATATTCAGGTGCTGACTCCACTGACACAACTAGTTTTGAACTTTTGTTCCTAACACAGACGGGTGTGTTTAGTCCCTCTGTCAATCATAGCGTCTTATTTGCATGGAACGATGGCCAGTAGTCCATAGGTGTCGCGCATGATGCTGTTTCAGATCCTCTATCTTCATACTCATATTACGACCATAATTCATAACAGCATACATATATTCTAACTGCAGAGTTCAGCAGAAATGAAGCATTTCTTAACCAATTACAGTGGACCAGGCCCTACAAAAACAGAAATGAAACTTAGAAATGACGTTTCCTAGTAATAGAAAGATGCTAAAGAGCGAGTAAGAAAGAACGGGCCCAAGGTTATCTCTAGCTATCTCCCAAAGTGAAAACTGAAGACTGAGCAAGTAATTATTTTGTAGAACATGAGTAATTTTGTCCACAAAGTTTTGTACTGTGTACAAACTACAAATGTTGTTATGGAAATTTAGTGTAAAGTCAATCCAAAGGGTAGACAAAATAGACGAAATACTGAGCCCGGGGGGGTGGGGGGGATTGGGACCCTGATATGAAATGGTGCACGGGCATGTGCGGCCTTTTTCAAGACTCCCAGTTCACACGCTCTAGATTCCCCTACTTTTCCACACAACTCAGTTTTAGCTCCATGGGATATTTTGCCAGTTCACATCCTATCCACAACCTTTCTTTGACCTAAAATGCAGTTCCCAAGTCCATATATGGCAAACAAAATCAGTTCCAAAGACAAATTTATTCAAAAAATCAGTTCTAAAGCCCCAAGTTTGGTGCGCTTTTGCGCCGCACAAACCCAAAGTTGAGTTCTCCTCATGACTGAAGTCCTCAAATATAGCCGTATTATTTGCATGTTTGACATTTATAGGCCAATTCAAGTTTGGCGTAAGCAAAAATTCAAGACCATAGCAATGGAAAAATGTTGGGCCATGATTCAGCTGCAGGGCCAGTAGGTTTCCTCACTAGTTTCCTGGCCCGACGGGCCAGTACAGAAAAAAAAATTAATCCACTCCCTGAGCTACAGGGTACACGTTAAAAGGAGGGAACAAAATGAACTGCAAACCGTTGTGATGTGCAGTTGTTACTTCAAGGTCAAAATTAAATTTTTTTCTGTTGAAAAACAAGAAACCACAAAGGTATTGGGACACAGGGAAAAGTAGGAATGATTTGTTTGGAGGGATTTGTTTCTCTTTCAAAGTGTTTGAAGTCTACAACACAAAACAAACCTACTCTATTGAAGCCTGTATAAGATTCTAGTCACCCGACGCGTAGTGCCCTCGACGGCACTTCGCGCATGTGTAGTACAGTCCTATATATCAAAGAACCAAAGATTCTCGGCTATCTATAGCGAGTGCTGACTAACCGTGCTGGGGGGTGACGACCCTAAGTTTAAATCAAACCGCGTTACATTATACTGTTTATGGCCTCCATTTTTTCTGCTTAAGCTTTTAAAATAGATTTATTTTCGCTTCTCAATTGTATTTGAGAAAGATTTCTCACAGGACAAGTATTTGTTTTCCTATGAAGGAGAGAAGGGGGAATAACCCTAGTTTGTTTTTTGCTGAGTGCACCTGTTTGTATTGCACAATGGGGAGGTGGGGGTTCCCCAAGGATCTAAAATTAGTAACGACTCACTTGTTTATTCTTTAAAATAATCAAACATTGCAAGATCTGGAATTCCCCAACAAAGTTGTATATATGAGCTGATGAGTGTAATTGTTAGAGATTGTGAAATCTGATTTTGATGGTGCAAGGTCATTTTTATGCATAAGAACGAAATGTAATGTCTTTTTAGACTGTATTTTTGTAAGTCAGTAATCATAGGAGATTTGGGTGCTAAGTCTCCGCCGTCAGCAGTTGCAATCATGCAGCTATACAGTATGGATAGCTAGTTTTATCTACAATAATGGTAGATTTTTATGCTTCACACACAGTTCCAGAGTTTTATATGTTCAATTCCAGGTGAGCAGAGTGCGTAATTATTCTACTGCCGTCTTTGAAGCCGATGCTGGAATCAAATAGATTCCAAATTGGGGACAGATAGAAATCGGTGTGATTATCTTTGACTGTGATTTAATTATCGTCGATGGAGTCTTAAATTTATCCTTGTCATCTTGACTGCTGACAAGATTACCTTCAGGAATAAGAAGATTCCCTTGGAATCTAATACCTTGAAGGAGTTTTGGGTATGAACCTTGTGCTCTGTCATTTTTGGAGTCTTCGCTTGTGAGACATTATGCAACGTTGAACTGCACAACGCTTCAACACGGACACATAACCATACAAGTAATCTTAACTAATTGTGTATACTTTTTTTTTAATTTTGGTTTGGACTACCAAATTCTGAACCAAATCAGTAAAGATCCATTAAAACTGTTTATATATTAATTTAGATCATTTGTGGACAGGCATCCTTATTTTTGTGTGAAAGGTATTTCTGACCTTAGAACGTCTACGAGACGTCATAACAGAATTGGGGTCGTTTTCCGGGAATTGATTGAGATAAATTTGAGCCTTTTTGTTCCGAATTTACACATTAAAAGGTGTGAAAATATTGTAAACATTGTCCATTTTAAGCATACACAATTTTGTGGGTATTACATGTACTACCATTATAGTTTGTTCAAGTTATTATACATTGTGTTTAGAGTACAATCACAATGGAGTTTGATCGAGAAGTTTTCATAGAGGGCAAATACTTGGGAGAAGTTTGACAAGCTGAAACGCCCTGAGTTAATGAAACTAACCCAGCATTGAGACTGAGGCAAACCTGCTATGGAAAGCCAAAGTTCAATCAAAATAATTTGATTGAAAAGTTTTTGTCCAGGAAGATGTTTGGGATAGTTCATTTTTGGAAAGCTAGAAGAGGTTTCTGGAACGGGCAAAAAGTGATGCATTCAAGTTAAAGAACTTGAAATTCAAAAGGAATTGAAATTTATTGAAAACGCTGGAAATGGACAACAAAGCAAAAAGAAATTGAAAATGCAAATTCAAGAACGAACGAAAAGGAAATTGACTTGGAAAAGAGAGTTGCAAATGCAGGCAGAGGCAAAAATGAAATGAAACAAACGGAAATGGAAATGCAAAATGAAATGAAACAAAAAGGAAATGGAAATGGAAAAAAAAAAGAGCGATAAGCTCAGGGAGAGTTAGAAAAATTGAACACAGGCTAGCTCATCATACTCTTCCAAAATCGTGGTTTTGAAATGCGGCAAAATATGCGCCTGGTCCCAAAATTTCGAGAACAAGAAGTAGACAAATTCTTCTTACACTTTGAGAAAATTGCCATTAGCTTTAAATGGCCCAGGATCTTGGACCTTGTTGCTTCAGTCCATTGTTTCATTGTAAAGCCCGAGTATTATATTCGGCCATGTCATTAGTGATTATGACGAGGTTCAGCAGCAGTGCTCAAAGCAGATGAATTGTGCCAGAAGCATATAGACAAAAAAATTCAGGTCCTGGTCCTAAAAGATGAACCAGACCCAGTTGAATTTCCCGTGTAAAGGAACAAATGTTGGATCGCTGGCTTCTCTCAAAAGACGTCGGCAAAATTTTGTAACTTAGGAGTTGATTTCGTGACCGATTTCAAACAGTGTCTACATCCCGATATCAAAACACATCTGGAATCAAAAACAAATTGACAGTTTGCGTGAAGCAGCCGTAAAGGCAGACGATTAGCATGACACACAAATTAAGTCATACTAGTAGGCTAGCCAAAATTTACTAGGTACAACCAATACAACAATAAGTCGGTTCTAACACAGCGTCTCATGGTAGCACTCAGGAGGGGAAATCCCAGTCCGGTTCCCATGAAAAGGGAGTAAAGAAAGTCATGGTGCTAATCAGAACAAAAACTGGATGGGACCCAAAATCACAGTTCATGTGCAATCACTGTAAGAGCCAGGACATACAAGGTCACGGTGGTGGGAGAACTGCTATCCACCAAAACGGAGGGAGCCACAGTGAGTCAAACCATAGGTTTGGGCAGTTACTTTGAGGTGAAAGTCACATTCTTCTGTTCAGAAACCAGAAATCCCCACAAAAAGGGGGAAATTGACACAGAAAAAGTAAGGGCTGACTTTAAGCCTTTTGTTTTGAGGGATTTTCACTTTCAGGTTATAGTTTAGATCCAAAACCCTTAGAAATCATCGGGGAACACGGCTGCGCGCGTCCATGAATATTGAAGTGCACTTCCATGTGATATTGATAGGTCCACAGGAACTGTGCATTGATTCAGGGGATAGTATGGATTGTATTAGTGTCCCTCTTCATGTCACAAAATGAATTTGAAATCAACTTGGTTTCTGGAACGGTCAATTGGTGTTAACAAGAACTCTCCCAGTAAAGGGGTATCCATTGTGTTAGTGAATGATTTGCAGGGGGAAGTACGTCTCGCCGAGATACCATATGTTCCCAGGTGCCCTGTACAGTGGATAAATTTGATGATGAAACCGAAATTTTCCCACATGTGCAGTAGACTAGGTCAATGACCAGAAAAGCTCACAGGAAAACATTGACAGGTGATGAGTCAAATACTCACACATATACGGAAAGAGCGTTGAGATGAACTTGGTCCCAATTGATGAGGCTACTTTTCCTCAACTTGGAGGAATTTGGAGGTCATCTTCCCTCTTCAGGGGAGACTAAATTCCCTGTTAGTGACAATCCAGCCCCTGATCAGAAACAAAGTGATCAAGGCTGGTAACACTGAAATCCGCCGCTGAGCATGACTCAGTTAGGGACTGTAAAGGAGACCCTTTAAGTGAATACTACAATGACAAGCTGGTAAATGATCAGTACAATGACCCAGCACATAGGAAATTAGGTGAGATGGCATTGTCGCAACAGGAAGAGCGAGCACATTCCTGTATGTTTCTACAAACCAAATGGTGTCTCATTAGAAAATGGCGCCACCCCGATGCACTGTATATGAGGAATGAAGGTTGTGCATCAAATTGTAGTGCGAAAGATATACCATAGGGAAGTGATAAGGCATAGCCCCCCTCTAGTCCCATGGCAGGACACTTAGGTGTGATAAAAACACTTACAGAATTAGGAGTCATTTTTGGTGCCTACACTCAGAAAGATGGTGTCTGAGTTATTGTAAGACTTGTCACACATACATGTCAAATGGTGGGCAAAGCCCATCAGAAAATTCCTACACTGGCTCCTTGCAACCAAACGCATCATTTGATGAGCCATTGGTAGTAGGGTGGTAATAGATTGCGTAGACCAAAAACTTCCAAAACCCAGTCAGTAAATCATTATTTACTGACCATCATGTTCCTTCCCACGATTCCCTGAGGCTTATACCCTTGAGGAAATATTGGGCAGCAGAGTATATGTGGAAGGCTCTAACAAGGGTTTTCACCCTGTTAGGCCTACAAATCAATTCAGTCCTGAGCAAGGATCCAATTTCATTTCAGGTTTGGTTCCAACAGTTATGACCAGTTGGGACTTTCCCAGTACAGTTCTTCAGCAACCACACCCAGAATCCCCAGGGGCCCTAGAAATATACCACCAAACATTGGAACACAATGATCAAAACTATTGTTTTTGAATTGAGAGGGATGGGATGAGGGAGTTCATCTCCTTTATTTTGCTACCAGTAGCTTTACCAGATTCGTTAGATTAGGGGGGGGCTGATGGGGTAAGAGGATTTGAGGTTGAGAAGTGGGGAAGTAGCGAGGGGGGAGCGAAGAAATAGTCCATTTGAGTTGGTGTTTGGTCACAAAGTTAGGGGGACCATTTGCAGCTACTGAGAGAAAAGTGGTTATGTGAAAATCCTGAATGTGAATTTGTTGAGAAATGTGTCTCAATTTCAGACACAGGCTCCAAAGAGCCACTGAAATTGCCAAACAAAATCTCAAAACGAGTCAGGCAAAAATGAAAACTGGTATGCACAAAGATGCTAGGAACAGAAGTATTCAGCCAGGTGCAAATTTTCTGGCAAACTTTTTTCCAATACAAGGGAATCCTTTGCAAGCCAAGTTTTCAGGCCATATAGATTGAGAACAAAGTGGAGACCTTGACTATGGTGATCAAAACCCAGGTTATACGTTAAAGTCGACGTTTATGTCACATAAATATGCTCAAAGAGTAATAATGAAATAGTGAGAATGTTAAGCCTGCGTGTGTGGTTCCATCCAGAGTTAGTGATGCATGTACCACTGATGACATCACAGAGTCAGAAACGGAACAAAACAGCACTGTAAACACAGAAATGAGTATGGTGTCAAATTGCAAATTCTGACATCCTTGACCAATTTAGACAAAATTAGGTCACCACCTCCCACAAATCAACAAGGTGAATTGAAAGAGTTATAATTCAACTGATTGGAAAACATATTTCCTGATGTACCCAGTGAGACACATGTCATAACCCATGAATAATGTAATTGGATCCGACCTGTAAAGCACATCCTTATAGGGTGAATCCAATCAATTTGCCAACATTTCAAAATGAGTGAACTACATGTTGAGACAATGATAGTAGAGCAAGCAATAGTGAATGGAGTTCCCATGTATTCTGGTTCCAAACTGATGGTTCATTCCGTGTTGTCACAGATTTTCGAAAAGTCCAACCGTTTTTTCCAAAACCGACCTAATATCCCAATCCCACCGGATATGATTGCATAGATCGAGTTGGAAATGCCAAATTGTAGCAAATTTTGATTTGTTGAACGGGTATTGGCAAGTTCCTTCACTGACGCGACCGTGCCAAAGAAAGTTCAGCCTTTTGTACGCCCGATGGCCTCGTCAAGACAACAGAATTGCACATTTGGGTCAAAATTCTGGCCGCAACATTTCAGAGACTAGTGAACAGTGTAGTTGCAGACATAGAAATTGTGAACATATGTTCGATGATCTCCTTGTGTAAGTGAAACATGGAAGAACACATGAGACAGCTCCATCACTTTGAGAATTAGCTCAAGCAGTTTAAACTGTGAATCGGTGAAAAGTGAATTATGCCATGGATGTCACATACGTGTACTTAGGGCATGTTGTAAGGACAAGGGCAAATTAGAGGCCAATCACACACACTGCAAGTTGAAGCATTGATAATTCTTCACACCACAGAGTAAGAGAGACCTCATGAGATTCATTAAGTATGCGGGTATTACAAGCAAAATACGTCCAAATTTCTCAGAATTGCGTGTCCGCTGACCCCACCTTCTGAAGAAAAATGCAAAATTTGTCTGGTCCGAGCAATGCCAAAGGCGTTTGGAAAATCAAATCTATTTTGATGAATGCGCCAGTTTTTTGATTGCGCCAGACTTTCAAATTCAGAACAATCAAGTGGCCAGTTGAATGTCAGTGATTTCGGCTGTGGGTGGGTTCTCATGCAGCAATGAAAATGTGTTAGATCATCCTGTATGTTATCTTCTCAAAGAAGTTTGACCAACCAGAAAAACACTCAACAATTGAGAAAGAATTCTTTCATTGCACTGATTTACAAAGTTTTGAAGTGTACTTGAGTACAACAGTTCACCCAGTTCTAGTGTACCCTGACACAATCCGTTGACGTTCATCCACAAGATGAAAAACAAAATCAGAGACTTGTCAGTTTGAGTTTAACTCTACAGATACAATCGGGACTAAGACATATCAAAGAAAAGATAATGTCCTTGGCAATGCCTTGTCCCGAGCTGCCTAATTTTGTTCATAAATTAGTATTACAAAAATTTACAAATTGTAATAGAGACTGAAGGCAGCAATGCAAGAACATTATAATAAAAAGTGTAAATTGCCTGTTGTCCACTGAAATTGTCAAATTAACCCAAAAATGGGTTACGGTATATCCAATTTTTGGAAAATTTTCAATTTCATTCAAATGTCTTTTTAAGGCGGAGGGATGTTTATATGGCCTCCATTTTTCGATTAAGCTTTTAAAAATATTATTTTCTTTCTGCGAATTTTAACTTGAGAAAAGAATTTCCTCACAGGACAATTAGTTTGGTTTTACTATGAAGGAGATAAGGGGGAATACCCTCGTTTTGTTTTTTTGCTGAGTGCACTGTTTGGTATTGCACATGGGAGGTTGGGGGATTTCCCCAAGGAATGCTAAAATTAGTAACTGACGTCAGCTTGTTTATTCTTTAAAAGATCAAACCATTGCAAGATCTCTGGGAAGTCCCCCCCAAGTTGTATATTGACTGATGTAATTTAGATTGTGAAATCTGATTTTGATGGTGCAAGGTCATATTTATGCATCGTAATGATGTATGCCTATTTTTAGACTGTGATTTTGGTCCTTCATATATATAGGAATTTGGCTAGTCTCGCGTCAGCAGTTGCAATCAGCTATACAGTATGGTCGAGTTTTGTATATCTACAATAATGGAGATTTTATGCTTCACACACATTGCCAGGATTTATTTATTTTTCATTCATGTGAGCAGAGTGCTGTAAGTATTCTACTGTCGTCGTTGAAGCCGAAAGTTGGGGCTGGGAATCAAATAGGATTCCAAATTGTGGACTATGAAATCGTGGTGATTATCTTGATCTGTGATTTATTATCGTCGAGGGGACTTAAATTTATTCCTGTCATCTTGACTGCTTGACCAGATTACCTTCAGGACTGAGACAGCTTCCCTTGGAATATAATACCCGAGGAATTTTGTATGAACTTTGCATGCTGTCATTTTGGGTCTTCGCTGTGAGACATATCATCGTTGAACTGCACTTTTCAACACAGGACACTATAACCATAAGTAATCTTAACTAATTGTGTATTGTAATTTTGTTTTTGGACTACCACATTCTTGAACCAAATCAAGTAAAATGCACTTAAAACTGTTATTATATTAATTTTTAGATCTTTGTGCCCAATGCTCCCTGTTATTTGGTGTTTGAAAGGGTATTTTCTGACCTTAGACGTCTACGATACGTCATAATACACAATACACACAACCGAATGCAGTAAATCTGCTGTGTGTACATTGTACGTGTCATCAAAACATGCTTGATCCCTGCGCCGCAACTGACCCCTCTTTAAAGAGACACTGACACATTTGAAAAATATTGCGCCCTCAAGATTTTTTAAATCGATATGTTTGCAATGGCATTGTAATCTTTTATATACAAAAGCCCCATCGGAAATGATTAAGACCAAATCCTTCCTATTGCAAACATAACGATGTATAATTTAAAACGCAAACGGTCCGCCGGCTACGCTTAAATTCAGCAGACGACAAAATTGGCTTTTAACACAAGAACACGCACTCTGTATGCATATTTCTCACGCTATGCACACTGTTTAACTAACCCGGTCCTATAACCTTTGTGGTTTTAATATCTCTGAGTACGGGATATTTTTATTATCTCAGAGGTTCTTACCTTCGTACAATACGCACCCAGTTCCCACTTTAAAAGGTCACGTATTCAAGCCTTCAGCAAAATAATCTGACGTCCAATGATCATCGGTATTAAGTTTCGTCGCGTCGAATTGGGATACTTTGTAATTGACCCCAATCGTTTTCTAGTAATAAGCCTGGATTTGTAGGCAGTATACAGCGCAAAACTGCCTTCCAAATATTGATGGGCTCCCTGTCGATTTGACAATGTAAACTCCAAACTGTTTGGCTGTGAGCTTAAATATAACAGCATTAAAAAAAAAGATTTTTATCTCTCTGACCGCTTGTCATCAGATCAGTATGTGTGCTAGTCTTAGTTCACATTCGACCTATCTGTAAGATATTCGTAATTTTTGTAATGTTCCCCTGTCCGTAACCGACAGAATTTAACACAGTAGTGGCAACCGTCATGTAAATATTTACTCATAACATCAGCACGCACCATCAGATTAACTGTCATTGTTGGACGTGAAGCTTTTCCAGGATTCCTTTGAACCCATAAACAAAAAATTAAATGGCTAGAAAATCAGAATGCACCTTGAAGGTACAATTTTTTCCCAATCTGAAGGTTGCATTCAATTATTAGAGAACTAGATTCACTTGAACGTCACATATTCATAGGATCGATTGTTTCAAGATACTGGTTGCATCATGCAGCTATGATATTTTGTTGCAATAGTTGGAATGTAAAATATACTGGGGTCTTATGGAGTCTCATCTACAACGCGTTCGCAAAATTATGCAATCAAACTAAAACAAACTGTCTTTTCTGTGAGATATTTGGACTTTATTTTTTTAGACCCGTCCCTGGGTTGTCCATCTAATTGGGGTATTTTTATTCACATACGCATAAATTCTTGAACCAGATTTCCAAGTTAAATCCACAAAAAACCACATAAAACTGGAACTGTCCAGTGGAATACTCCTAAAAAGGAATCAGTTTACGGAATGAGATTTTTGTCGATTTTTTATAATTGCCTTCCAAAACGGCCGTACCTTTAAAATGAGTTAATTAGTGTGTCACATGTAATATAGGTTCCTTCCAGAGTAGTAAAATTAGTTTTCAATGTGAATTAATGTAAGCGCACGGGTCATTGACGTTTTCCCGTCTTTGTCCAGTTTTTTGCGATTTTGAAACATGTTTTGGTCCATAATTTACAGCCCAATAATAAAAACATTATTTCTATGCGATTTGGTGTTGTCCTTATAACTACCAACATTCCCATATGAACCTAAGTTAAGGAAGAGTGAAAATACCGATATAGGTGAGGGTGGGTTCGTAAAGCGGAAAAAATCTTGAAGAGGATAATAATATCCTATATAACTGTGAATGCTAGTAGTCAGAGCAACTTAGGCCTTTCCATGAATTATTGTCTGTGAGTGAAAACCTGAAATATGGTAATTTTAAAGATTTTTGAAATATTTTGAATCTATTTTGTTCGAACATACCCAACCATACTCCGAAAATCAATACCAATAAATACAAACATTGACATAGTGTCAAGTAATCGCCTAAGTCTGTCATTTTCCATTAAGTTTCCCTATTCAGGTTGTACGTTGCAGATCGGTTCTGGGCTAGAGCCAAAGGCGCCGCCGTTGCATTTTTCCGGTTTCCTCACGTGCGAGCGGCGATAGCCCTATCCCGTTATATAGAGACAGTGATATGCACATAAGACGCTATGATTGACAGAGGGACTAACACAACCGTATGTGTTAGAGAAGTTCAAACTAGTTGTGAAGTGGGAGTTCAGCAGTGAATTAGTGACTGATGACCTTTGAAAAAGCGAAAATGAATGAAAATACTAAAATAAAAAGGCGAAGCATTTTGAGGATACTTCACATGGAGGTCGGGCTAAAACTGGACTTTATTACAAGACCTACCAAACCTACATTCTGAAAAATCAACTGCCCGACGGGCAAAAATCGTTGAATTCTTACTGGCCCGACATGAATGCATGGCCGCAGTGCCAGCGGCCCAGTGATAAATCGAGCCCTGATAGTAGCCAAAAACAAACACAAGCAGAGGATTATGGTTTGAGTATAAATCACAGGTCAGATGCAAACTCTAAAAAGCCAGGGATACAAAATCATAATGTAGGGAGCACATGGATACACGTTAAAAGGCGGGAACCAAAAATGACTTGAAAACGGGGATTGCAGTACTTCAAGGTAAAATTAATGTTTTCTGTTGAAAAACAAGAAATCCCACAAAAGGTAATTGACAGAGGGAAAGTAAGGAATGATTTGTTTTTGGAGGGGATTTTTTCTCTTCAAGTGGCCGTAATATATTATATATTTTAGAAGGGTGGCCTTATAGGCCAGTTTCTTCTCCGAGCCTCTATTATTTTAGTCAAGGGGACTGTGGACTCCCGTGGGATTTTCAATGATTAAAGCATCGCACCATTTACTGATACTACCTTAAGTAGTTCCAGAGAACAGAAAATGTTGATGGAGATTCCCAGGGTGGCAGATGGCGGCCGTCTTGATTTTCAAATGGCGCCATTTGTGGTATAGTTTTCAATTCATAACACCTACAACTCGCTGGAAAGGATAAAGAGCTATATTAGAGTAGGAACATTAAGACTGCCAGCCATCTTGTATTTCAAAATGGCCTCCATTACATATTTATTGACATTATTCAGTAATTTTAGTGTGAGTTTCATACCAATTTAATGAAGGTGCAGGCCCTAGCCAGGAATTGAATATGGGGGGGGGGTGCGGATTTTGGGCCAGAAGTTGGACTTTTTTTGTATCAAACAAACCATTTTTTTCGCCTCGCTGCCCTCGCAGGTTGACCAAAAAATTTTCCCTCCCGTGGTCTCCAAATTCCTGAAAGACGGGGGAAGGGGGGGGTGGGGGTATAGAAGGTGATAGGACATCATCGCAGTGTTGAGTAAACCTTATAAAAAGTAAATAACTTCATCCTTCGTAATACAATAGCATTAATCTTGCTGTTTTTTATTCAGTCAATATACCCTGCACAACCCTTAAAACACGTCATTAGGCAAGCGGCAAACTTTTAACATGACAAAGCGCACCTTCAACATGGCAGAGCGGACCATTCAGCATCAAAAAGCGACCTTTGTCATTTTGGGGGGATTGCGTCGCACCCCCCGCACCCTCTGGCTACTGCCCCTGGTGACACCGTCTCCATTTAACATTTTAACCGTAGTAATTTCCTCATATTTGGTGCCCGTCGTATTAGTCACGGGGACTGTGGAATCCGTGGTTTAAAATGGCTGCCATTTTTGTATATTTCAAATCATAACCCGATTTGTGAATGTGCTAGAAGCTTGTTTTGGTGCCGAAACTTCATTTTAAACACCTACAACTCTCTGGACAGCATAAGCTAGATTAGAATAGGAACATTAAGACTGGCAGAAAGCCATTTTGTTTTTCAAATGGCCGCCAATGAACCATGGTTATTGTCATTCATCAGTAATTTTAGTGTTGATTTTCATAACATTTAATTATGGTGACACGGTCTCCATTTATCTAGTCAATATGTATATAAACGATTTTCCTATTTGGTAAGAGTAAAAAATGCTACCTTTACCAACAAATGCTAAATTATAAAACAAAATGAAAAGCATTATCTTAAAGCCTTTTGCGAAGCTATGTCGTTTATCCTCAGCCATGAATTTTACGGGGGTGCACGGCCACCCACCCCCTTGGTAAAACGAGTGCTACACAAGATAACAAAACACTGTTACAATAACATAGACACCCATATCACATCACTGTATAATTGTGAGCATTCATTTGTATGAGGTACATAAAAAGCCTTCCTGTATGTGAGTCGTGAGTGGGTGTATTAGAGCTGGATGTGAAGTAGTATGAAATCCTAAAACTGCACTTGGTTTAGTTTGTTTAAATTGTTATAAGTCCCAAAAACAAAGATGTATTTTATTCAAGAAACAACTCACTATTATAATTCACTTTGCAGTAGTCCTATAACAGACCAGATAGACAGAATGTGCCCCAAACAGCAAAGTGAGCATTTTTTAAACTTCTGTTAACTGCACTTTGGAGTTGTTTTATTGTATGAGCCCCACAAATATGGATTCATCATGAGCAAGCTCACCCCCACCCATCAATCCACTGTTTATTCTTTGTTTATCACAGTCATTACGATGTTAAGTTCTAAACACGGTTGGTCGTCCTCATCTGCCAGGATGGTCCCGGCACTTGGTTAGGCTCCCCACAATTTCTTGAATTCAATCGTACTCAATGGAACCCTTAGTAGTCGGTCAGTTCATTCCATAATGCATTTTGCACTAATTGTTGGCACATCAAGACTTGGCACAATCATTTCACCAAATGAATTATTTCAGCGGAACGGAGTGCAATGTCCTCACTGCTTGAATTTGTCATCCACTAAGTCCCATCTGTAGTAATTGGGCTGCTGTAACTCTGGATTTGATATGTTATTGTACCCAATCGTCGCCGCCGTAGTGGTATCTCATGGTAGCTAATAAAAGTGCTGCTCTGGTAGGAGACGACCATACGATTGTGCCTGTTTCTTGCCTAGTTGTTACTTGGCGCAACCAAAACAATCCTCATCTAAAGAAAATAGAAGGTCCGCACAGCTCCAACAGATACCACTGTCATACAGCTGCTACAATTTGTTAAGTTCGTACGAAGATAATACAACTGACACAAAACCTTTTGATGGCGCTAATAGGGTTGCTTCAGATGAGTTTCTGCACTATTTCCGAGCAGAAAGGACATAATACTTTTCCTCAATCGAGCCAATTCTGTCAATTCCTTCCAAATCGTCAGCTTTCCTTTGCCACAATCTCCCAGTAACATCTGTCCATGATAGTGATGGAAAGGGGAGAAATGGCAAGCCTTCTTGAGCATCCAGAGCATTGTAAATAGGGCAATAGATGGTCTTCTTATATACTCCTGCGACAACTGTCTATCCAGAGGGTTTGGGTATCGCAGAATGGCTAGTAGAAAGGACGTCTGGTGTTGGTGAATAAATTCTCATACATATTGTGGCACAAATTATTGTGTTAAGCATGTATAACTATGGAGAAATGAGCTTTGTGTGTGCCTCTTTGATGATGGTGAGACCTACATGACTTAATTCAATTTCTCGATTCAATTTTTCACCAAGGCAAGAAACATGCACAATCATAGGGTCGATCGCTCCGAATAACCGGCACTTTTAAAACAGCTATATATCATCGGGCCCACTACCACTCACAGTTTTGGTACAATGAAGTGTACTATCCTAAGTTACCCCAGCCCAATACTACGGGTAGGCCTGGTGAATATAAAATTCAAGTCCTTTATGACATCTTTGCTCCTTCTCCGGTTGCATAATTCATTTGGTAAGTGTGATAGTGGCCAAGCTTTGATTGCCAGTATTATGCAAATGTGGAATAATGGACATTCTGTCAGACTTTGTGGAAGCTTTCATGATTCTGATTACTGCAACAGGCATAAATATTGGACCTAACCAATACCACACTGTTTAAACAGACCTCTCAAAAAGTTGGGACTCACAATGGCACATAACTGTACAAAAGCAAAATGTCATTTTTAACTGCTATGATGAGCCCCATCTTCCATTTACAATGATGTTTTTTTTATGGTCATTTTCACCATACAATCATAAAAGCCGATTGATTACGAAGTGATTAGAAAACTTTAAAATTGGGTAAAACATGAATTCACACAAGTGGAATGTGGTACCATAACCAATTCAACAACCCCGCAGTGCATTTTTTTCAGAAGTGTAATTATATGTCGCTGTATTTTTTTCGTCACATCTACCTCATCTAATTTGCTATGACATATGAATCATCAATGGATTATGTGCGCTTGTTCTTGATACATCAACTTCGTTGTACTCATACTAATAAACAATTCCACGTGCACTTTTAAAGACTCATACAAATAGACTACTCCACATCCAGTTAAAATACAACACATGTACTACCTAAGGCAGTTGTAATGGACTCATACAAAATAGACGCGCTGCCGTTTCTTGAGTGGTGTAATCATGGTTGTTCTAGTTACATATGACAGTGTTTTGTTATTTTTCTTTACACATTTTACTCGGAATGTTTAGTAATGTTGTAAGTAGAATGCCTCTCCACTTGGGGCCGTTCCAATACAAGGTACGATTATGAACAATTATACTATATTAGTGGCATTTACCTTTTCTCGGGTCCAGTGACATCACTTCGATTTCATGCCCAAAGCATTTAAATCGTGAGGCCTTGATTGAAAGTACTGGCGTTTAAAGTGTGGCAGCATATTCCATCTGGACGCATACTCCACCGTACACGGTGAAGAATATAAGGTCAGTTGACTCTTCAGCCAAATTAGTTTTCATGATTATTCCGTTGTTGTCTGGAGGCAACGGACCTTTTACACTGATGTAAAAGAGATATCATCCGTCCGGGCTCCATAACGACATGAATAATGTGTGAAGATCAACTTAATCAAGTGCCCTATTCTTTATTCCCGTTGTGGGTGGACTATGAATCCCTGCCAGACTATAAAAACTTCTACACCGGTTGTAGAAGTAGACCCTTGTCCGGCATACTCATAGTCCGGGAACAATGGTGAACAATATGGCAATCGATTCATTTGATTCTTCGCGCAACATTATTTTCAAGTTTCATTCACGCTTTATTCCGTTAAGTCGTCTATGGAGCCCCCCCGGACTAGGCTCCCACCGTCCTATATTCTGCTTTCACACCGGTGTAGAAGTACCATGTGATCCGGCGTACTCACAGCTTTCCGGGAACAATGGTGAACAATAGCGCAATCGATTCAGTTGACTCTTACGCAACATTTAGTTTGTCACGCTTTATTTCCGTTAATCGTCTATGGAACCCCTGACTATTGCTCCCACCGGGACTATATCTGCTTTCACAACCGGCACTTAGATGTCCGAGTAAAATACCTGCCTTACCCGTGTTGATATCGCTGCTCGTGAAGCCAAATGTACCATAGCATTCAGGTCTAAACGCCCTATGAATACCTTGTATTGAAAATAAAGTTCACAAAAAACTGACTGTATAGTGTCAAAATGGCAGCCCTTTTGAATACAAATATACATAGGAAAGGAAGAATTACTATTTTACTCTCAACAACTCCAACATCTATATATACACCTTGACTAATAAATGTAGACTGTGCCACTAATTAATTTGGTATGAACTCACCAACCACTAAAATTTCTGCTGAAATGTACATAAACAGGGAATTGGCAGCCATTTGAAAAACAAAATGGCGGCCAGTCTTAATGTTTCCATCTTATCCTTTCCAGGGTGTTTAACCAACAAGTTTCGGCACCAAACTGGCGTCCTAGCACATTTACAACTCGTGTTATGATTTGAAAAATATACCAAAAGGGCGCCATTTTGAAAAATCAAGATGGCTTGCCATCTTGCACCCCTGGGAATTCTCCCTCAAAGTTTTTCTTTTATCTGGAACACTCAAGGTGTCTAAATAGGTGTGATGCTTTAATCATTGAAATCCCACGGGACTTCATAACAAACCCAC
Organism: Ophioderma brevispina; assembly: GCA_023653785.1. Lineage (NCBI taxonomy): Eukaryota > Metazoa > Echinodermata > Ophiuroidea > Amphilepidida > Ophiodermatidae > Ophioderma > Ophioderma brevispina. The sequence goes on from JAMKCH010018076.1 coordinate 47,960, forward strand.
AGTCCCCCTAACTAATTTGTGGGGGTTGCCTATCACTTTTCTCGGTTATATCATTTACCTTGATCGTCGCTGTCATTGAGTGAGTTTCGCATCGTTTAGAGGCCCACCCTTCTAAAATTGACCATAGTACGTGTTACCAAATATGCAAAAATCTGATTTTTTATTGATGTTTAGCAAATCACTGACATCTGAGGCCTTAAATCCTGTCTACTGAAGGTTTTCCCCGTCTTGCTAAAACCCGTCTTTGGTGCCAAATTATTTACGGTTATGTAACAGTAGCCTGGTACTGTCCTCGTTCCATTGATACAAATGAGTACCAACATGCCTAGCATTACTGTCATTTCCACAGACACACATGGTAGAATAAGAAAGTCTGTGGGAGGTTGCCCAAACGTTAGGACGGGCCGATTTTCCTGCGGTTTTTTTGTGAATTTTTTGTGTTTGGCTAGTTAAATTGAAATAAATTTCCCTTCCATTAGAATGATTACTGTACGGCAATCGGAAAGAGTGAAATTTGGCTCCTTTAGAGTAAACATGTATTCTTTACTTTAGAGAGTACAGATCACTATCACGAATAATATAACCTTGAACCCCCGCGCTTGCAATTTATCTGAAATATTCCTGGTCCATAAGAAATTATGAAATCCATATTACAGGTCCAACAGTTACAATATGGTAAGGACTTGATAAGGAATCAGAAGTGATTTTTGCGATTTCTTATGCTACCCTTAACATTGGATAATAATAGTATTCCATATGCCATAATGGGCGCCAGGCAAATTGTGAGAAAATGAACTTACCTATTATTAAGAGAAGAGCTAAAATGTCCTCAGAACAGCCATCTCATACAAGAATGTCATCTAATAATGATCATCATTCGTATCTGGTACTGATACTGGGAGATGAAGGCTTACTACTTTTTTAAGGTTGCTGCAGCATTTTCATATATTGTGTTCATTAACAATAATTAACGATGAAATCAATTCATTTTCTGCAGTTTGGAAGCTCTTCAATATATGTTTCACATTGGATTGGAACCTTTCAATGTTCGCCCCTATGTTTACCATCTTATCTTATCTTGCTGACGCGCTAGCTGGAACATACACTTCTCACAATCCCTTGGAAATTCATTGTTTTTTCCGGTGTATCGCTTGGTGTAAAGCCAGGGGTGAAAGAAATAATCAAGCCTTTAACGGAAAAAGCCTATAAACTCATTCAACTCTATACAGAATTATATTAATTATTTTCCATGCTGAAATGCCTTAAGAAGTAACCTGTTTTCCAGTGCGTTATCTACTTCGAATCGGGCTCATGAAGGTTTATATGTCTATGGTGGTCTCTACCTGAGATCATTGATATGAGAGCCTGCACTTGCACAATACGTCCTCAAGTACAGTGGGAAACAACTTGCGTTTTTGATGATCGAAGCATAAGGCATATTTCAAAAGCCCTATTCATACTGGGTTAATATTTATGGTTACAGCATTTAAACGGCGGTTTGTTTGATTATATCTTGGGAAGGAAATGGATTTGAGGATTAATACATTTCAGGACAATACTGAGAAAAATACGGGCCTTTCATCTGACATCAAATCAGACGGGCCAATAACGATCGCAACACGCACCAGGGATTAGCAGCGATTTGCTAATCCGAAACCATCGAAAAAATCATCAAATTTAAATATTTTTATATTTTTGTTACTTGCCATGGGATATGCGAATAACCTGCAAGTGTTGGCTTTTGAAATCCTTGTATTAAAGGCACGGCCGTACTTTTTTATCTGATTCTGTAATTTCTATACGTGTTCGTATCAAAATTTCCGACTTAGATCAAAAAAGCCTTTCCCTGTGATATCACAGATTTTCAGCGTGATATTGTGCACCATAGATCAATACAGTTTTGGACCTCAAACACAATATTATTGATCTTTATCATTCTGTACTCGTGTAATCCAATCAGCTTGTTTCGTGCATTTTTGAGACCCGTTAGGCTGTATGTCTATTTGCGGGAGACGGTATGACAAATTTCCCAAATACTTCGGTGATTTTTCAATATTGGGGTTTTGGTGTTTCTACATTAAAGCAGTTATATGGAATTCTCTCGCATTACCGCTGCTAATCCCTTTAACACACAGGTCACGGTAATGGTTCTAGAATTACCCATGTGTATATCACGATAGCAAACGCGGATACAAATAATGGTGTCCAAACTGTGCACCCCTTATGTACCAAAAGATTGCTCCATGTGCTGTATAAGTGCCTGTATGTTACATTGCAATGAAATCATAAATTGATAGCTCTTATATCAAACATTTTTTTCACAAATAGACAGAAACAATTTATTACTTTACCCACAGACAAATTATCAGATATTTGAGTTTCCACACCTCAAGTTGAAATTCGTATGCCGAACTGCAATTGCTTAACGACGTAATAATTTGACTTAAGACAAAATGAAAACAAGCACAAAAGCCCAAAACAACTGCCTTATTTATTTTGCTATCAAAGCAGCTTGAAACCTCTTGACAGCAAATCAAACTTGCAGAGCTCCTCATCCCCTCCGTCATTTTTCCATTTGGAAATCCAAATCCTGGTTCCCAATTTTGACATGACCTAACGCACATAATATAAAGAAACGTTTTTAAGGAAGCAATATACTCCCTAACAGCGGGGTCATCAGTTTCAAGATTTGTTGATTTTTTATGCCTTTAACCCTAACACTCACTGCTAACATCTAAGCTAGGTCGTAAAAACACTTTTCTCTATAAAATTGCTACCTACTTAACAAGCAGCAAGTTACTTTAACACTAATGCTCGAAAATTTTGATTGGTCTTTCACATATAGAGAGACCACTGTATACCCAAAAGCCTTGCGTTAAACTTGCTACACAGTTATATCACATCCTTACTGTGCCATTTAAAAATTTCTGCCCCAAGTTTATTTTAGTTATATACTGTCTTTTGAAATTCCACGCATTATTTTCATTATCAGTTGCATATAAAATGTTTTGCTTAATATTGTCACAAATTTAATTTTTTCACTGTACTGGCCTTATTTACATATTTATCATAATCAGTTTTTGCTGTTTCTATGATGAACAAATAAAGATTAATTGATTTATTTGATGAAAATAACGGACAAGTGCATCTCATCATTAATGCAGTTTGACCTCGAACACAACGATTATTGATCTTTTGCTCATTCTGTACTCGTGTAAACACAATCAGCTGTTTAGTGCTGATTTTGAGACGCCGTAGCTGTATGTCTTTTGGCGGGAGACGGTTGACAACTTTCCTCAACTACTTCGGTGTTTTTTTCAATATTTGTGGTTTGTTTCTACATTCAAGCAGTTATATGGAATTCTCTCGCATTACCGCTGCTAAAATCCCTTTAACACAAGTCACGGTAATGGTTCTAGAAATACAGGCATGTTTTGTATAGGCACATAGCAAACTTCGGATACAAATAATGGTGTCAAACTGTGGCACCACCTGTATGTACCAGCCCCCACCCCACAAACCCCCCAAATATTGCTACATGTGCGGTATAGTGGGCTGTAGTTACATTTGCAATGAAATTCAATTGATAGCTCTTATATCTCAACATTTTTTTCACAATAGACATGAACAATTTATTATTTTACCACATACAAATATATCAGATGATTTATTTTCCACACTCTTCAATTTAAAATTCGTATGCCGACTGCAATTGCTTTCGTAATAATTTGAATAAATGAAAATGAAAACAAGCAACAAAAAGCCCAAAAACCACTGCCTATTTTATTTTGACTTCAAGTCAGCTTGAATCTCCTTGACATCAAATTTTGCGAAGCTCCTCATCCCAGCCGTCATTTCCAGTTGAAATCACATCCTGGTTCCACCAATTTTGACTGCCTAACCACATAATTAAACACGTTAAGGATTAGAAATATACTCTACAGCGAGGGTTCCATCAGTTCAAGATTTTTGATTTTTATGTCTTTAACCTAACACTCACGGGCTACAATACTAAGGCTAGGGCGTAAAACACTTTCTATATAATTGCTACTACTTAACAAAGCCAGCAATTAGCTTTAACACTAATTGCTCGAAAGTTTTGATGATCATTTGCACATAGAAGAGACCACTGTATACCCCAAAGCCTTTGCGTAACCTTGGTAACAGCAGTTATATCACATCCTTACTGTGCCATTTAAAATAATTTTTGCCCCTAGTATTATTCTAGTTATATACTGTCTTTTGAAATTCACCATTATTTTGTTTTTCATTATAATTTTGCATATAAAATGTTTTGCTTAATATTGGTCATAATTAATTTTTCACTGTACTGCATTATTTACAGATTTATCATATATTGTTTTTGCTGTATTCAAATAAAAGATTGATTGATTTATTGATTGAATAACGGACAATGTGCATCTCATCCATTTAAGGCATCTTGGTGACTAACTGACTATATGGCATCTCATCCAGTTAAGGCATCTTGGTGGACTAACTGACGATATGCCTCTCATCCGTTTGAGGCATCTTGATGACTAACTGACGATCGCATCCATCCGTTTGAGGCATCTTCATGATCTTGATGAATACCTCCATTCGCATCTCATCCCGAGGTTTCACTCCATAGGAAAACTTACATTTACATACTCCCTAACACTGTGAAAAAATAACGGAGTGACCTCTGCCTTGTTACTTTGCTTAGATCTAGAAAGATTTGCGGTGATGTCAAATTTTTCCTCTAAAGTAAGTGGTAACATTTAACGCATTTCGTCATAAAAATAGCAAGATATTTTGCACAACTTTTCCACCCATATCACTCTACAATGTATCTTGTGTAACCATAATAATCTTCTCGTGAACACAGGAATGCTGTATAGTCATACTTTTGGACAATATGTTTTCATTAACCCATAGTTTCCTAATATTCTTTATTATTTTGTATTCACAATAAGTTTCATCTCGTACATCATCTAGGGTTTCTATGCATTAAATTTTGATCATCTGTATTTTGTATACATGTTTTGTGATAGACAATAAATAAATCTGAAATCTGTATCTTTTTTTGTTTTTCCATATTTATGCCCTGTTCTTGGGACTGTGGGGGGAAACGATTACAGAGACAACCACCATCCCCCCTTCTCACAACAACTATAAATATGATTACTGCATGAATGTGCGCTATTAAAGTAAAAAAGATACATTCAAAATATTACTGTCACAAGGGCCAGTTGTCCCACCAAAATCAGAGACTAAGGAATACCAGCACTAATGAGCCCCTGAAAATGAACACTTTGAATACTGAAACTGTGAGCACCCACGACACAAATATACACAAATAATTTACAGGAGCCCATGGATTTGAACACGCAGCTGCTCGTAGACTGTAAACAAAAGATAAATTAAATTGCACATAAAAAATGCTTCATAAAAGTTGTTTAAAATAGTGCCCATAAATTAAATTGACATGGTAATTTGGGCACCAAGCCACCCGTCCCCCCACCCCCTGACCGAAAACAAAACAAAAAACAGACAACCACAACACAGACAGACAAACCACAATTAGAACCTTCCCCTCAGAGTCAAAAGATAAATTTAACAAGTTGGTTATTAAAAAAACGTAGAAACAGAAAAAAAGAAGAAAAATGAGGAAAATCATTAAGAAATGAACAGGCAAGGAACCCTTCCAGTCAATCGCAACTCAAAATCAGGTCAAACTAAACTTTTTTAAAATGCTTGGCAAGTTTTACCCTTGTTTTCACAATCTTTATATTCAGTATTGAACTTGATTTTCACAAAATTCTTATAAGCTTGAAAACTGTAGTCACGTTCTGCAAATTTGCATCTATGATACAACATTAACACCCAAATAAGGAAATTTATAGCATTCTTGTGCTCATAGTCTTCAAAAGATAAACCAACATTTTTTGATAATTGGAAATTGAAAATCCTCACAGTTTTACTCTGAATACATTCACTCATATTTCCCATAAAGGAGTTACCCATCACACTCACAAAATAAAATGAATAATTTTTTCTTTTTTGACATTGGTGGTGTGAAATGCAAAAGATGGTAATAATCTTATAAAGAAAAAAAATCCCCTCTTTTAAATAGTGCAAAGGGCCTTATGAAAGACTTTAAAAAAATAAAATGAGCTCAAAATTGAGTTTCAATACTACTCCCAAAATTATTGTACATGAATTATTCTCCATCTATATCACCCTCCATTGCCTAAAGTGTCAAACCAAAAAATCTCAGTGTCAACTGTGTCTCACTATCCTTTAAAGTACATAAGAATGTAAATAACAACCATTCAAATAAAAGCCATTCATAAGGTAATGTGTATTCCCTCTATATTTATAGAGATGTCCATTCAAGAAACAAGTCTTCAAATGACCTTAACAAATTTACCCTCTATAACGTCATCCCACAGTACGATTCCAAGGCAACCAATACCCCCCCCCCGTTCCTGGTAAAAAAGATTTTTTTTTATAAGGTTTAAGACGAATAGTACTATTCCCACCAAACAAGTCTTGAAGGTGATAGTTACCATAACCCAATTTGTCTTTCATTTATCCCCTATACAAATACCACCCTGAGAGACTCGTCAAGCTGAATTACATCAAAGCTAAAACCAATTAGGAGTCATCGTTTTCCATAGAAGAACTCTCCAAATATTTCCAAAAATTGTCATAATTAGGATCTAACAAATGTTTCATACCCAAACCATTTTCTGAGCCTGCGAAAAGACCTCAACATCAATCATACGCAGTCCACCCTCACGCATAGTCATCTGAACAAGTATTTTCTTTTTACTACTGTCATTGTCCCATTCCACATAAAGAAAATGTGTTCAATTTCTTAAAACATGGACTTGGGAATTTGAATGCAAAAACAGAGAATAAATAAAGGAGTTTGTTGGGTCAATAAAAGACTTTGAATACTGTTTTTTCCCATTAACATATAATTTTCTAGTGGGAGTCAATAAAACCCTACATTCAGGACACTTTTTTTTCTTCAAAGATTAAACGTTATTTTTTGCTCAATAACTTGCTTTGGTTGTTTACCAGGGATAAACCGTCAACAGAAAATTTTTATTTGTGTCTTTCGGACTTTGGGTTGAGAACTATGTCAATTTTGCGGAAGACCTAAAAATTCGGTTTGGCCGATTTTAGCCCTACAATGCGGAGAGCCTGACACCGACGTATACTAACACATTATAAGCAAAGACAATTCACACATGTTATTTTTCAAGGTGTCGATTTTTTTCTCGACAAAAACATATCAGTTTTATAAAACGGTCTATTGTGAACATAATTATCTACGAAAAATATCTTCAAGACAATCAAATTACCATTGTTTAATCATAAAGAGTCGTTTATTGACAATCACTCCATATCAATGCTCAAGATTTTTTGTTTACATCTCTAATGTAATTATTTTGCACAAATACAGTAACTCGCGTCCATAAATTGGCGAGAAGAACTAAAGCTGATTTTTCTGTAAATACACATTGGAATTAAAACTTAAAATCCAATATCGCACCGTCCGTTTTTTCAAGCGGGACACAAAACCTTCTATGGTTTCACTTTGCCTCCCAAGTTTCGTGGTAGGATGTCGGTTTAAAACCAGAAATTTTGCTGAAGCCAAAGTAAACTGTGGTCGTACACCAGCTTCGACTTTCTATTGGGAAATTTTTAACATGTTTTTCACTTAGCATTTTTCTTTGGTAGCTCCGGGATAATTATTTTTATAACCTTCCATTTTTCTCCACCCACCTTCATTGTTTAACAATAAGGGTTTAAATGTTTTTAACTCCAAATCACTGCTGAAGACAATGTTAATCTATGTAAACGATGCAGCTTTGTTTGGCTGAAAATCGCAAACATATTTTTTAAGTCTCTCAGCAAAAAGGCATACTTCTTTCGCCAAGTGCTAAATGAGACCAAATAAACGTTTTCTGAAAGCCTTTTTTAACTCTCGTTATACCATAGCAAAATTTGACCAAAAACAATTCTTAACTTTTTCTTTATTTTTTTTATTCTGAATGTAGGGTTTTTATTGACTCACACTGTAGACCGCCAACAATTTAATATTTTTCTGAATGTAGTTTAATTTAGGACAAAATTCAACTCATAAAGGGATTTCATATTTAAAGAAAAATAACACCATGATCTAGAAGGGATTATCTTTCCATACAGACCTTCATTATTACTGGGTTTAATATCACAAACTTTAGAACTACCAATATGAATAGCTTCTGACCTTTGACATATTAATTTGACAGCTGACATTGAAGCAAATTTCGCCAAGGATTTCAAATCAAGTTTTAAATGAACCAAAATCACCTTGTAAAAAGAAGTTGTGTCATCTGCCAGAAGACTGATTTTTTTTTCTCCAAATAACCAATTTTAATACCATGATATTATTATTGGTTCCTAATAGAAATTGCAAGCACTCATGTCGCAAAGAAACAAAAGGAGAGAGATCGGACACCCTTGAAAAATTCCCCGTTCTATGCAAATCCTTTTAGAAAGGTTACCATTATTACAAACTAGCTACTCCTATTACAATAAAATGTTTTCAATCCACTTGAATGAATTTGTCCCAAGTTAATTCCCTTAAAACTCAAACAATCATTTTTCCCAAATCGAAAGCTTTTTCGATGTCTAACATAATAATTGATAAGGAATTTCCTTTGCATCACAATAATCAATTAGGTCAATAATAGATCTAACATTCCAACCAAATTCCTCCCTTCATAAACCATGTTGGTCCTTGTGAATGAATTTTCCTGCAAAATTGGTTTTAAACGATTTGCCATAACCTCCGCAAAATCTTGTAATCTGTGTTCAAAAGTGAAATGGGACGGTTAGTTTTTAAGTAAAGTGTGGATCCTTATCCTTCTAGGTAATAAAGTGATCACGCCATTGCGTTTGACATAGACATAAAACCCTGGTCAAAAGAACATGATAACAATCCAGAGCATATCACAATGTCATTAAAAACAAAACGTAAAATTTAACAGGAAGCCCATCGTAGCCTGGGCTACGTTTTTAAATTCAGTAACTTCAATGATGTAAGAATTTCAGCTTTAGCAATAGACGATTCAGTTTTGTTTTTACTATCCTCTGAATTGGGGTAATCAAGATTATTCTAAAAAGAAGTATATAGTATCCTGTATTTTTGGGAGTAGACTTGGAAGTGTATAAAGATTGGTAAAATGAATAAAGCTCATTCATATGTCTGCTGATCTGAAATGATGAACCAGAATCATTTTTGAGAATATAAATATGTGTTTCTTATCATTACTGACTTTCTCAAGATTACAAATTAATTTATTTATATTTTTTGTCATTTCTATCACAGAAATTCAAGTTTAATTCTGGATCTGACTATTAAACCTGCAGTTTCCTGGTCTATGATTTTATTTATGCTCGCTTCCAATAAATACGAAATTGTCAAGCAAAATAGAAAGTTGATGATTATTATCTGGACTAAGTTTAGAAATGTCATTTTTAATCTGGCAATTTTTATTTTGAATATCCTGTTTCGTTCTTTTTATTTTTTTTCCATTTTTCCTTCCTACTACAATACTGAATACAAGGCCAGTAATGTTGCACATGAAAGAGTCCCCAGATGACATGAGGGTTACAGTCAGTGTCTTCATGAACTTCTTTTAAGTTTCAGAAATGTTTAGATTTAATAAAAGATACAAAATCAGCATCATGCCTAAGGTAGTGACAGTTCAGTTTCCAATAGCCGTTGCCTTTAGGAGGTCATTCATTGAATTTTAACAACGGACCAATTGAATGATCTGATTTGATGCCACAAAGAATTGTCCTAAATTTTAAAATTATTAGCCAAATTTGAAGACACTAAAAGTATCAAGCTAGACAAAACAGGGGGATTACTTTGATGCCTTGTTTATGCACGAAGAGTCGGATGTTCATATCGCCACAAATCAATCAAATTACTTCGTTCCATAAGAGAAAATTTTAACATGCTTTGCGGGATTTAATTTTTTATTTCTGGACATGAACCACGATAGCAACGGGGGGCTAAGGCAACATTTCAAAATGTCACCTGCAATTAACATACGTGAAGAATCAAAAATTGTCTACTAAAAATTAGAAAAACATCGAAGTAAATCGGGTCATTCCCTATAGGCCCATAAAGAAGATAACCAAACGAACATTGAAAACATCATGACAATGTCCAAGTATAAGAAATCTACCATCAGGATCTCGAACAATAGAAATTTACGAAAATGTTATGACTTGCTTTGATTAAAATACCCACCCTATAACTATTGGAGCAAAACTTGAAAAAACAAAAAACAATGGCCACCCATGGGGAACCCCAAAATTTTTCATTAGAAAGGGAGCATGATATATATAATATCATCACCCTCTGAAAATCTGTATAGTGCATTTACATGATAAGCGTTTCAAGCTCGTTCTTCTATTCTTCTTATCGTATTCCAAAAACAGTGGTTTTCAAATGATGATCTACAACGTCTGGCTGCTCACTGAATTCCGGCAAGGTTCCTTGTTGTGCTTGTTTACCCAAAAGTGGGCAGCACAAGAGATGTTCCATTGTCATGTGGTTGCTGTTCCACAACCACGGGAAGTGTCCTGATCTGCCTCCAGGAAGACCCAATTTTGGTAAGGAAACCTTAGATTCCTTTGATTCGGGTCTCAGTCTGTGGAGAAATCGACATTCGGCCCATGAGGAGTCAGCGCCATGTGGAAGATGGCTCACAGGTTCAACTCATAGGTGTTATTTGGTTGATAGCAATTCTTTCCTTCCACAAGGCGACTATTTTAAACACTTAGGAGACTTTTCAAGGGGTTGGACTTTGAGTTAAAGGTGCTTGTTTCCGATTGATGTCTATTGTGTTCTCTACTTGTAGGAGAGCCTGGAACTTGCAAATAACGCCTCATCAAGTTGCGTTTGATGGCGATAATAAGCAATAATGCTTAATGCAAAGCCCTATTCAATTATTGTGCTTAATATTGATGCGTTTACCCATTTGTTTAAAATGGCGGTTTTTGTTATATCTTGAGAATGAAATTGATTTTTGAGGGCTCAAATTTCACAACACAAGAGGGAAAAATACTGCGTTCATTCTGATATCAAAATCGATACTACGTTCGGGTAAATCAGGGGGCCCAAAGACGATCGGAACACGCACCTTTAAGAAAATCCTCTCTCTATCTCTCGATCGATCCGATCGATCCTCTCGATCGATCAATATCTCGATCTATCATCTCTCTCGATTTTAATTTAAGGGGCGGGCTAGCTGGTTCTCTGTCCGGACTACGTGCTTCACATTAGATACTGGCAGCTACGCTCTTGCATGCTATACACTTCGACAGATGTCTGGTGGAGAGCAAAGCAAATTGCTGCAAGGAGTATTATATAAGTTCTCCTTTGGAATTGGGCGAAAACATTACTGTGATAAGCCAGCAAGAGGCATTTAAAACACTTAAGTGCGTATTAAGGAGGGTGGCCATTATTAGACCATAAAATCAGTTTTCACGCGTAGTCAAAAATGCAAATGAATGGCAGAGGCCGTCGGTTTCTGGCTAAAATTTATAAAGCTTGTTTTCCCTCATTTTGAAATGTGTGCGAAGAATGCGCGGTCACGCGTGCGGAGATGTGCGTAGTGTTCATATGACCCCTCCCCCCCAACGGTTGATCAACAATGGGCATACCCATGACAAAAATATTTCCACATTAAAAGGTGCGTTTGGTGGCTTACTAATATTATGTGGATTATGTGTAGTCTCACAAAACCAAATATAATTTTAATACTAAATTAAAGATTTCATAATGTTTCGATATATTTATCTATTTGTACTTGATGCATGATCGTTTTTCACTGTACAAATGAATGGAACATCTAACACCACATAACAAACAGTAGAGTAATTTCCATGTCTAGTAGATTATGTGGGTCCTATGCAAACCCCTTAAAACTAAATTGTAACATGAATTTTAAGCACAAGTATGCCATCTTCTCAAGAATTCTGATGTTATCAAATAAAATATTGTCCCAAGGGGGTCCGGTTGGCGGCCATTTTGGATAAGAAGGGATAATCATACAAAGTGGCTCATTTAGTTGAAAAGTATATCAACTGATTCTCTCATCATAAGTATTCAGAAAATATAACAGCAAGGTCGTTGAACCTTTGATTGGGCATTGTACGGGGGGGGGGGCTAATTTGAAATGCTTCAAATCGTGACAAAAAATTGGAGTCAAATTTGTAGACAAATTGCTTTTAAAACGATGTCTTCTGCCACATGGTAATAAAAATGGAAGATTCATTTAAGCGGTTTGAGAATCAATCAGGGCAAATTGGGGCAAAATAATGCCGATATTTAGGGATTTCCATAAAAAGCCTCCACGGGAGCTCGGTAACCTCCAGAATCCCACTCTAGTATCGAAATCGGCGTCCCCCCCCCCCCGCTCTAAGAGGACGTTAGGGATATAACGCCCTCAGTTATTACCTTACTTATGCTGACCATATAAGAACGTACCTATACCATTAAGGGTTTATACAACAATATTTTGGATGTCTAAATTACAAAATCTCAGACTTCATTGTTTAGCATAGATGGGTCAAAACGTACCTTGGGCGGCAATTAATAATCCATCATACTGATTTTACAGTAAGGCAGACCTATAGGGTGCGTATAATTTCGGCTAAATGGCAACAGTTGTGATGACCAACTGCATTGTGCATCTCGTCATTTAAGGCTATTAAAGCGGCACTGGCAGCATTTTCAGAAATATGAAATTTATTCAATGTTGCCTCACAAATGATATTCCAAGGCCATTGGAGAAATAGAGATGATAGTTTAACACAGAAAAATAGCATAACCAAAAGCAGATAGGGAAGTTCTCTAAGAGGCGCAGATATCCAAGTAATTGTATGCTAACGTTTCAGTTTGTCGAGTAAACTTTAGTCAAGCAAATGTGTTTATTGCATGAATCCAGGACTTCTGTACTCATTGATTTAAACCACAAAGGTCAAAGACCGTCAACAAGGTATATCCTCGTGAGAATCACTCTGGCGTGTATTTTTCTGTGTTACACACATTTCCGCGTGCGTCTGTTGAATTAATGTCGCCTCGACATATATTAAAATAAAATCGTTCGTTTACCCAGAATCCCCGATTTGGGCTGAATAATTTCAGGTGAGGGCTAATGCATACACAAGCTTTACACAAACATCGCCATGAAAACACCAATTTTTGAAAAATCTAGAGGGCGCACTATTTTTCAAACATGTGCCAAGTGTCTCTTAATGACTAATTAACAATGTGGATCTCATCTCTTTAAGGCATCTTGAGTGAACTATTAACAGTGTGATCACATCCATTTAAGGTATCTTCATGACTAACGGACAATGTGCAACTCATCATTTAAGGACTTTAACGACTAATTAACAATGTGGATCGATCCATTTAAGGCATCTTCATGACTAACTGACAATGTGCATCACATCCATTTAATGCATCTTAATGACAATTAACAATGTGATCTCATCCATTTAAGGCATCTTAATGACTAACTGACATGTTGAATGTATCAATTTCAGGGATCTTAATGACTAATGGACAATGTGCAGCTCATCCATTTAAGGCAATATTTGATGAATAATTAACAACGTGCATCTCATCCAGTAAGGCATCTTGATGACTAATTAACAATGTGCATCACATCCATTTAAGGCATCTTGATGACTAATTAACAATGTGTGATGATTGTTTGTAATAACATCCATTAAGAATCTTGATGACTAATTAACAGTGTGCATCTCATCCATTAGGCATCTTGATGACTAATTAACATTGTGCATCACATCCATTTAAGGCACTGGATGACTAATAACATGGTGCATCACCTCCATTTAAGGCATCTTGATGACTACTTAACAATGTGCATCACATCCAATTTAAGGCATCTTGAAGACTAATTTTAATTCATCCATTAAGGCATCTTGATGACTAACATGCCATTTGGCATCGCTTTCCCAGAGAATTCAACTATGGCGTTTATAGATAACCATTCTGGGCCCCTTATTGGTGTACAACGGCTCATTGTTTGTGTTTAAAGGGTATTCTGACCTTGTCGTCCACGGTAAACCTCGTAACAAAGAAAAACGCCAACATTTTGCTCTGACGTATGCCGAACCTCTAGATGAAGCGAATGATTGCGATCGATATCCTGATGGCAGCGTAATAATAATAATAGGCACAGCGCTGTGGATCTTTATAAATGCGCGCTTTACAAAAAACACCTGTAGTATTATTATCACATCCATTTAAGGCATCCTGAAGACTAATTAACATTGTGCATCACATCCATTTAAGACCTCTTGATGCTAAAACCAAATTGCATCTCAATCTCATCCATTTTCAGGCATCTTGATGACTACCTGCCATTTGGCATCTCTTTCCCGAGCTATCAGATTGTTTGTGCACACGCTAATGTTTTGGTGTTTAAAGGTAATTCTGACCTTGTCGTTCAGGAGCGAGGTAATAATTACATAGAGTTCAAGGAATCCTCGCCGCACATAGCCAGTATTCAAGCATCAATAATTTATAACAAAAGAAAAATACAACTAATTATTGTTTATGCTTGAGAGAAGTGACCGAAACTATTTTCATACAATGCGTACCTCCTATAGGTCACTGGACCGTTATAGGTGACCTGCCGTAGTAATGTCACACTGAAATTAAACGAATTCACGGTATCATCCAATGCAGAGGAAATCACTAAAAGGCGTCAGTGAAGACCGAAGCAATGTATGTTTAGACCATCAGCGAAGAATAATATTGAACTCGTAAGTGTGAAATCTCTAACGCGGTGGATTTCGTCATAAATGGGCTCTATTTTTGCACAAACTCTTCATCAACTCTATCACTCTTAGCATATATCCTTGAGCAAAAAAAAAGCCAACCCATCATCATCATTAGCCTATATATCTGTCCACTGTTGGACGACAGCCTCAACAGGACTAAAGCCCTCTGGATTTCGGCCTACCTTCCACGCTGGCCCTAGTGCAGATTGGGAAGCACTGATCCTAATACAATGGATTGGCTACACAACAGTATTGTTAGTAGATCGTGAAGTAACAAACCGGCGGACCATCTTGGCCTACCGTACATCGCATTCCAGAGCAACATGTTCAACAGAGTTGTATCTCTCTCGAGTGGCCTATTTTGGGACATGTCATCCCATACGCCGCGCGACTTCAAATACATTGAGCTCACTGAAGTGGCTTGATTCTGTCCTACTGTTATGCGCTTATTCACATTTTTTAATATGGAACACAATTTTGTTAATGACGTTGTTAAAGTATCATAGTCCATCAGGTATCATAGTCCGGGGCTCCATATAATAGACGACAACGGAATAAGCGTGAAATAATGTTGCGTAAAGTGTTAACTGAATCGATTGCCCTATTGTTCACCCTTGTTTCCGGACTGTGAGCCCGGAGGACTATATCTCCTCCACACCGGCTCTTAACCCCTGCTTGGGCTCTTTTTGGATTACAATAAGGCGTCAGTTGTTTGCATAGTAACGGAGCACAGGTTCCAAACCATTGTATACAGATCAGAGGTTAGAATGGACCCTGGTACCAGAGTAATGTGTGCAGGTAACATACCGCCGGGATGGTCCCCTTCCTCATTTCGAGAAGGTCTTCAACTTTTTACGTGTTCAGAATGTCTCCCCTGATACACGGGACCAACAGCTTTACATGACTCTCCGAACCATGAGGCGCCGGACACCCATTGCCATACACACATGGCACATTTAGCACAATGGGTGGGAGCGAGGAAAATTCCATAATCACCTGCTTCGCATTAAGAAATTTTCGACCTTATAGGAACTATTTGAGTTGACCAAGAAACCCCGACTGTCGCGGGCTCGAACATGGTCGCCTCGATCGAAATCTATACTCTGCCGGCGAATCGTATCCGTCACAATCGTCGCGTCGCGAGAACACATGAATGTTGATCTGCATTACAGGAAAAGCTTAGGGCTTGCTAATCGTCCTATGCGATTTAATGCATAACGGAATAAGCGCTGGAAACATAGTGCGGGAGCAAGGGCCTGGGCAGCATATCTTTCATGTCCACACATCTAAGCTTTGATACTTTGGTAGTTAGTATGGAACCTCTACATCAATGCAAAGGTAGTTAGTGGTCTCCAATTGTGGTGGCACTTTTTCAATAGCACCAATTTAAGTTTACAAAGGGGTCAAACTTTTACAATACTCCACTCATGTTGAAATGTATGCCATATTGTGCCTTCTATATAAAGGAAAATTCCAAAATGTATATTTTGTACCATCTATGAGCATTGGTTTTAGAGTTATTGGTGAAATGGCACATGTACACTTTGGGCGGCCATTTGGAGAATAAACGCCCTCTACAGCGAGAAATTGAGGGCCAAAAAATCTTTATCAGCAGCCTTGAAAGTGAAAGTACAGAAAAGCTTCACAAAAACCTTTTTTCACAATTTTTTCGAGAATGGGACTTCCATTTTGAACCGCTTCTATATCATTCGGTTGATGTTATAGACAGTCGTTGATGCATTTTCCTTGCTGTGATTTTCAGTCCCTATTATTTCAAGTTTTTTCAAAACAGTATAGAGATCAAAACAATATAATGCCATTACCTTAACTTGCCATATTGCAATTCATACCTGCAACACACGGGTATCTCAATGAAAAAAAACACAAAATTTGACCTGCTCTGTTTACTCAACTGTGACGTAGTTAATGTTCATGATCTGCATATTTTCCACTTTCTATGCTGAAACAAATTGAGGAATTTGGTGAAGAAATGAGGTGATATAAAGATTTCGCGGCTGATCCATTTTCACCCCCATTCCAATGGGATTTACCAAAGTTAAAGGGATTAGCGGATAATGCGAGAGAATCGACAAAATGTGGAAAATCATATAATCAGGGATAAGTGTGTACATTCCATATAACGTGCTTTAAAGTTTTGAGGAAATTCTGTCATCATACCGTCTCCCCCAAATACACTACAGCGGACGCGTCTCAAAATCTGCACTAACAGCTGTTGTGGTTTCAACCGGAACGAATAAACAGATCAATATGTTTGTGTTTTGAGGTCAAACTGTTAATTGATCATGGGTGCAGGGGCAATATCCACGCGAAATCTGTGATATTCACTCTGGAAAGACTTGTTTTATCTCAAGTCGAATTTTGGATACGCCACGTATAGAAATTTAACAGAATCATGATAAAAAGTACTGCCCTGACTTTAATACACGTATTCAAGCCACCTCACTTGCATGGTTATGTTCGCATATACATGCATAGTAACAAAACTATAAAAATAATGATTTTTAATAATTTTTTCGATGTTTCAGCTCAGCAAATCGCTGCTAATCCTTAATAAGCTGGTTTTCAGTTCCATTTTTGTCTGAATATGGTGACAATTTTTTCTGGATCAGCCGTGAAAATCTCTCATACTACCTCATTTCTTCACAAATTACGGTCCATTTTTTCAGCATAGAAGTTCGAAAATAATCCAGATTCATGAAAACATCAACTTCGTCACAGTTATTAAACAGGTTCAGGGTCAAATTTTTTTGTTTTTTTCAATAGCACAATTTTTTTATTCACTCCGTATAAATACGAAATGTTATTTTCATTCATGGGAAACGTGGGAAATGAAAATAATATTTCGGGAGTGCAGTATTATTTGAGGAACCATGTTTCTCTATCGGAATGAAAATATTTCTTTTTTAACAATATCCTTTGCAGGCTAAACTGATTGTTAGATAAAATGACTATACTCCAAACTCAAATACAACCAGTCTTAACGTGATGGGAAACTGGGACGAGTTGAAAGTCAATGGTTTTATATTGGTGGCCATATTCACGGTGATTTTTCTTGGATGTGCATTACCAAAGGTATCAGTTTTTTGCTTCCATACATGTAGAGCAGTTTGGTTTACCCAACGCGGGTCATTGACCTATCATTGCCTTGATCTTTTGGTTTGGGATTCATAGCATGTAAGTCATGGAGTTAGAGGCCTAAAAATATGGTTTTACTGTAATGGAGAAAAATATTGGGGGGGGTCGGTCGTCGGAATTTTTAAAAGAATGAACTTCACTTCACACTTTTTTACCTCTAAATGAATACAACATGCTATTATTTAAAAAACCTTTTGCAGTGCATTACATTCACGATCGTTTATTTAAACTTTGGGTTGTTGCTTTGTTTCCTTGTTTTGGTGTTTGTTTTTCGTCTTGTGTTGGTACTTTTAATTGTACATGAAAGCAATTTTCGGTCAGAATATTTTTTTAATATTTTTTGGTGCAAATTTTTCAATAAAAATGTTGGAGTCGAGAGGTTTTTTGTAGGGTCTGTCGGGTAACACGGCAACAAAATTGCCTATCCTGAGGGTTATTGCCATTGGCTCATCCTAGACAAGAACCTAAAACCTAGAATAAGGCGCCTATCAGGGAGTTGGATTTCCAAGCCCCAGGTAAGGCGCCTATTACAAGTTTACAACTCGTTTTTCTAGGGATAAAGCCGAATTTAACACACCTTACCTAACGTGGTTATTTGTGCCGGTGATGTTGATCCTCTCTCCATTTGCCTGTGCAAATTATAGTAAATAATGGGATATTTGAAAATTGTGATACTTCTAGAAAAAGTTTAACATAGAGTCTTTAGAGAATTAATTCTAACTGAGACATCAATTAATGCTCCACTCAGCATACGGGTTGAAAATAAATGTTCCCAGCTTTCCCATTTTAATGGGCTTAGAGTATTCAGAGTAATGTTCCATATTGGCATTAAATCATTTAGTTATCTCTAAAAAAGGCGACATAACTGCTGGGAGTAGTAGTCGAGTTTAACCAGCTCATGACGTCATTCAATTGTGTTATTGTTTGCCTCATTGTGCTATTGTTTACCCAAGTGTCATGATTATGTCTAAAAACCAAAAGCAATGCCCAATCGCTAAGCTTAAGTAACTGCGTAAGGTTAGACAGTGCTATTTCATGTTTAGTGTAATTGTCTTTTCTTTTTTTCACAAGGCCTTTTTTACAGCCTCTCACAAGATTTTTTGAACCGCGAACAAGTCTTATTGCCTGTGGAATTCTTTCAACTGTTGGTCTAATAATCAGCTCTCAAGCTTGGAACATCCCTCTACTAGTACTTGGTATGTGTCTAACGGGTAAGTTCTGACTTTATCATGCGAACCTTTAAAACATGCGTTCGTATTCTTACCTACCGATTTGATCTGCTCTGGAAAATTCGTATATTTGTATTTCTGTCCGTAAACGAACAGAAATTAGCAACACATCCGGGCCACACAGAGGCCTATAGATGATGTGACATTTGTTTATGTTTATGGCGCCCCCTGTTGGTGTAAGAGAGAAACTGGCAGGCAAAAGCACCTATACTTTGCATGGGGAAATTCTGTTTTTTGCTGTAACTTTTGTTTCGAATTAAATAATACTAACTTTCTTATCAAGCATAATAAGCTAATGCTACCAGCTGCATTTTTGTGACCAATTTAGATCAGGAAAGATTCTGCAAGTAATTTATAACCAGATTTTATGTGGTCTGTCACAGAAACTACTGTAATATTTTGCCTGCCAGAAAACAACAGAGGGCGTCCTGAATGTCAACAAGTGACGTCATAGGTCACATCATCTATAGAGCACCGTGATACGATCATTTGCTGGCCACGACTTAAAATCTCCATCTGTGATTTCAATTTGTAAACCGAAGTAGCAAAAAAGCACACTTCCTATTATGTTTTGCACTTTTTTGATGTCAAATTTGCAGCAATAGCTCGGATGTCAATCTTTTGAATGAAAAAATGAACAAATGGCAAAGTTGCTAAGCAACTCAAGGCAATGCAACATGACATTTTCTGCAGGACTATGAGTGGGCTTTATTTTACTGCTTCAGTTTGAAGTCGATCCTTAGAAACTAATTGGTCTTCTGTTCAATGCTTCAGTTTGAAGTCGATCCTTAGAACATAATTGGGTTTCTTTCTAATACTTCAGTTTGAAAATTGGCTGCAGAGGTGGTCGTTTTCACAAAAGGGTATAATCTAGTTTCTTGATATAGCTTGATATGAATGACTCTCAATAGTTCTTGGTATGGCCAAGATAAGGATTGAGTCCTGTAATAGGTACAGAACTTAATCCTTCATCTAAATAAATATAACAATAGGACCTGTCGCCAAAACATAGCCAGCCGTAGAAAAGCTTTGAAAATTCGATAGTGTCTGGTTTTACATAATTGTAATCAAAATATCTTATGTGAAAAACTAATTTATTGTTTTATATATTCCAGGACTGTTAGGTACAGGAGAAACTATTGGCATAGCTTCGCTCTCCTCGTATTTTATTAAGAACTACACTTCTGCTGCAAATATTGTTATAATGGGATTGCCACTGTCTATCATATGTTTCGCGCCAATCACTCAATTCTTGCTTAACACTTACGGCTGGAGAGGTGCTTTGTTATTGCTCGGTGGATTGAACTTCCACTATGTTGCAGCTGTGGCATTACTAAAACCTTCGGAACAGATTCATCTCAGAAATAAAAATGGATCAGTATATGAATATCTTCAGAAACCAACAGGCGACAAAAACACAAATCGTGGTAATACTAACACTATCTTCCAAGATATTTTCACTCTGTCGTTGTTCAATAATGTATCATATATAGTTGGTGCAATAGCATTCGGATTAATTGGCTATGCTTGCAACGGTTGGATTGTATATTTGGTGTCCTTTGCTCAGGATAAAGGACTACCACCTTATTACGCTGCTGTTGTAGCTACCCTTAGTGGCCTTGGCGGTGCCGCGAGTAGACTAACTCTTGCAATTCTGCAAACACCTTCCTGCAATAAACAACTATTTTACTTCTCATCAATCCTTACAATGTTGTCATATACGGCAATGTACTTCGCCTCCTCATTTCTTGCGATGATGACGTCAGCATTTTTCCTTGGTGCTGGGGTTTCTGCTGCCGGGTCTCAAGCATACATTGCTATCAACAATGCCGTCAGCGAAGAAGATATTGTAACTGCTGTGGCTTGGATGAATGTATCTAACGGTTTTGGCCATCTGGCAAGTGGTTACGTAACAGGTATGTCACATTGTCACTGATTTGCCAATGTAATATTTCAGTATTATTGTGTAAGTGTTGTTATGACGTCTCGTAGGCGTCAAAGGTCAGAAATACCTTTCAAACACAAATATAAAATGAGCCTGAATCTGAATTTTATAATATAACACAGATTTAATGATTTTTAATTGGTTTGGTTCAAGAATTTGGTATGTCCAAAACAATATTACATATATTAAAATTAAACACAATTAGTTAAGATAGGATACTTAAGAGTTCCCTAGTGTCCTGTGTTGAAAGCGTTGCAGTTCAACGATGATATGTGCACAGCGAAGACTCCAAAAATGACAGCGCATAAGTTCACATAAATATCCATGGTATATTCCATGCCAAATTTCTGAGTCTTGAAGGTAATTTTGTCCAGCAGTTCAAGACGACGGGGTTTTCCCTCGACGACACTAATATTCTGCAATACAATCCAGGTATTCTACCACCATCAGTCTGTCGCTAATGTCCTCATATAGGACCACAAACTGGAATTCCTTTTTGATTCCAAAACTGAAGCTCTTCTGGCTTAAAAGACGACAGCAGACACTTTAGCTATCAAGCTCCGGCGGCATCCAATATTTTATAAATCTGGCAATATGTAAAGCTCATATCTACCATTATTGTAGATTAAAACTAGTTATAACCACAGCTTCCTGGTTACTACTGCTGGCCCCTGAGTCTTTCAGTGACAAGTATTTAACTTCTCACAGCTAGATTCCCCTTTCTAACAATAATCATTACATCATCATCATGCATAAACATAACCTTGCACTGTCAAATCCGACAAAAATTACATCATCTGAATTGTATCATTTCACATTTATAACTTCATGGGGAATCTCCAGGTCATGTAATATGATTTGATCTTAAAGCATAAACAAGTTGACTCAGTTTCTAAGTTTACATCTTGGGGAATTCCCATTCACTTCTCTTGTGCAATCATCTAGTAAATAACACCTGGTCTGATCTCAATATAGCAATAGGGAATCCCCTGCTTTCTTTTTATCATAAACAAAGTACTTTACCTGTGAGAAATCTTTTCTCAAATAAAATTGAGAAAACCAAATTTATATTTTTAATCACAAAAATGGAGGTATTATAACAGTGTACATTTAACATTAATGTACCCTATAAATCCAAACCCAATGGTCATATATGGTACAAACTATACATTTTTGGAATCCTTATGACTAGATGGACAATATGCGATATGCCATACATTTCAACATGATTGGATCATTTTAAAAGTTTGACCCCGTGTAACCTTAAAATGGCCCCCATTGAAAATTCACACTACAATTTGAGAGTACTAACTCCCTAGCATTGATATAGAGGGTCCATACTACCTACCAAATGTGTCAAAGCTTAGATGTAGTGGGACATCAACGATGATGTTTATTGACCTGGGTCCATGCTCCTGCTCTAGAAGTGCATGTCTGTGATTAGTACTTCATTCTCGAAGCAGTGTAGAGTACAAGAGTACCGGAGTACCGTATTTTTGAGTGCCCCTCCCCCCCCCCCCCCCCCGTTTTTTAATACTCCTTTGCCGATGTGCACCTGTGTCGTGATATTAGGATTGAAGACATTTCATTAAATTATGTTAAGAAAATCGACTAAACCACATCCATAGATATGAACAGCAACACTTAAAACTCTCTGTGAACTTGCATGAGTAATATTGCAATTTCTTTTCCTTTTTCACCATAAATATACACTGAGCAATGCATAAATACACCTTGCAGAAAAAAAATAATAGCAGTAAAAATGATTGTTAAATATAACTTAAAGCTGTTTCTATATTTACGGATCCTGCTCTCTGCTTACTCGAACTGCCGGTCTTAAAAATCAGTCTACCATTATATTTCATAATTATTTTGATATTATTAAACTGTTTTGAACCGAGGACTGTGTTTGTAGTCATGGCCAGCGTACACTTAAGTTTAAAAATAATCATTGTTTGACAGAAAAGAAAATCTAATAAATCTGTAACATATAAGTGAGTGAGTTTTGGTTTAACGCCTGCGAGTGCGAGCTCTGAGAGAACCGGAAACCATTTACACGTAAAGCCTCTAGATCATCCCGGGCATCGAACCTGGGATCTTAGTAGTGGAAAGGAAGAAAAGAACCGCCACGCTCTCGGCTCTCCCATAAAATTACAAGCATCTGTTAACCGTGCATGTAAATTTATGAAGATTGTCGATACAGAGGGCCTGTTTTGTCAATAAAGAAAACACAAAGAAACGTTATTTTTTCTTTTCTTTTCAGGTTGGCTGTATGATATAACTGCTAGTTTTGACCTCTCGTTGATTGTTCAAAGCATTGTATCCTCGATGCTTATCGTACTTCTAGCGACTGAGGACATTTGGAAAGCATTAAGATATTAGACACATCAGTGTCCGAATCCCTCACCACCTCCTATCATGGCCATGGACGGAATTACGTAATCATGAGCACTATATATTTAAAAAACAAATCTGTACAAAACAACTCGCTTCTTCGTCGAACTAATAGAATTGTAAAACTATCGATATTAAATTTTAAATAAAGGCTGTCTCAAAATGATTGATAATCTACATTCCTATAAGACTTCAAAAAATGTATCAATATTTACGACATATTGCTGACATTCCTGTCTACTGCATTTAAAGGAGTCCCACCCACGATACCAAAAAACTGGGTGTGAAAGGTGGGGTCGAGGCTGAGGATCGGGTTGTGCCCCTTTAAGACAAATCAGTCATGATTGCTCAGTCATGTCAGCATTTATAGCTTAGATCTCTCAAGATCTAAATCCCTTAAATCCCTAAAAGCCATTTTTTGCCACTTTTAAAAAATCACGGAGCGTATCCTTGCCTTGTGTTTACAGGAAAAGTGCTCCTAGATCTAACAAGCAAATACCAGCTAACTCCCTTTTTTGCGGTGATTGTCAGGTTGCTCGACATTTTCCTGTACGGACGTAAGGGATATGACTAACACAAAAACTTTTTTGATCTTTTGAATTGGCCGGGAAAATGGATTACTAGTATTATGAATATTGACTAGCAATGGGCAAAGGGACAATTTGGGGGAAATAAGAAGTACAATAGCTGTTAAGTAGTCATCAACTATAAAAGAAACAGATAACATAACATGTCAATACGGTTCCACATCGTGCTTGACGGACCGTACCTTCCTCTTTGTACCTTGGGCAATTAGGCTTCACAAATCTAGGCATCAGCGGGGTGAGCATTACATGTAGTCAGCTCTTACAGAAAATTATTTATTTTTCTATCTTTGACAAATGCTCTTTATGTAACGTGTTATATATATATATATATATATATATATATATATATATATATATATATATATATATATATATATATATATATATATATATATATATATAACAGAACATAGCTACAATTAGTTGCCGTGCATTGAAGATGTGCAAACCAGGCCTGGCCAAAAGATTACCTCCGAAAGAAAAGTACACGCGAATATTAAAGTCAAAAGCTACTATCGACCTTTATTGTATGGTACAACTAGCCTGCATGTATTAGCCCCAAACGTAAGTCAGGAAATTGTATTCCATACACAAGTTTTAGCATATGGATGGATATTTGACAAATTAACAGTTAACCACAGATTCATTGTTTTATGTGCCGATTCAGTCAGTATTAGACACACCAATTTTACATAAAACCCATGACTCTTCCAAAAAAATATACCATCCCCCCCACCCACAGTGAGATCAAAGTGTCTGACCATAGTGTCTGACCGTTAGGGTAACACACTGATTAGTCCAGTCAAATTAGGACCAAAAAGGTAAAGAAAGAAAAAAAATGTAGGAAAAATGAAAAACTGTTGGAATACATTTCTGAGGGGTATCTAATGAACATTCTAAAAGTTGCAAAATGTTGCCTTTGTGCGTTTTGAGATATGGAAGGGGGAATAACAGAGGTAATCAAGAACAATTTTAACACAATAGTCTTAAATGGTTCAAGGTCATCCTGGGGTAAACAGACTCTTCTCAAAATAGGCTCAAATTCTTCATGCTGTTGGATAGTAATGTCAAATAAATGTTTTGTATTTTGTTTGACATTTGGAGTATAATAATTATGGTGGAAATACTGATAGGGCCCACAGGGTCTATGGGGGATCAGAACTCTAACCTCTGCTAAATACCTTTGACCTTTACTTTATACATAAAGTAAATATATACTTCCTGTTGTAACATGCTCATACGAACAATTTGAAACCAATTTAAAACAAATCGAATAATTATAAATTTCCCTCATGATGACCTCGAACATTTTTTGCCTGTCGTACATACACAACCGGTTGTAGATATAGCAAAATATACCTTTTTTTAATCTGTTGCAGCATATGAACATGTCTATGCACTTTTTAACCTGTATGAAACATTTATAAATTTTACCCCTGTTATTTTACCCACCCCCTCCCCTTCCATAACTAAAAATGCACAAGGGTAACATTGTACAACTTTTAGTATGTTATTAGATACTTCTCAGAAATGCAGCAATTTTCATTTGTCCTAAACCTTTTTCCTACTCAAAGTCCTATATATTTTGACTGAACAGTGAACTAGATGGTACCCGAAACAAACGATCCCCATAGGTCTCGGTGTTCAGCCGTGCGTTGAAAGTCAAGGCCAACTGGTCAGTCCAGTCTTTGATGTTATTCATCCGTGCATATGGCAGCAATAACCTAGTTCAGTCCTGAGATTTTCTTATCAAGTAGCTCTATCGAACTCACTCTCCTAATAAATTTACTATTTTTTGGAGTTTTTAGTCGACGTAAAAATTCGTTTATAAGCTGCGAATGTAACTGAACACAAGTACGTTTATATGCCAATCTTATGGGATATTGTCCAGGCAGAATTTACAGATTTATTTTTAGAGAAGCTACAAACATTTATCATGGGCTAATTACCATTCAAATCCCGTTCCTTTTGTTTGGACACTGGTGTCATTTTACAGATACGTTGTGAAACAGTCATACTCGACAAACGAAAATTCGCTTTAATACAGTGTGCTATCATATGCCCTATAGTAAAAATGTATACGAGTTTTCTTCATTTATTATTGTTATTTGGTCTTTGAAACTACAAAAAGTCCCCACTTATTGGAGGGGGTCATAATTTTGTCGAACAAGTTTGAGGCTCTACAGTTGAATTCATGCAAAGATTTAATTTATGAGTTGTACGACGGGCTATAGCTATAAGGGGTTGTTAATTTGTCAATTTTTATTTTTTTGTTTAAGCCCCCCCCCCCCCCTTCAATAAATGGTCAAACCTTACTAAATCATATTGCAAGCATAGAAAGTCGCAAATATGCAGATCATGAAAACAACTGCGTCACAGTTGAGTAAACAGGTCAGGGTCAATTTTTGTTTTTTCATACACAAATTATTGTTGATTCACTCTGTATAGACTTCTCAATTCACGGATTGTTTGCTAGGAAATATGAAAACAAACTAGGTTTTGATTATTAGATGTGGGAAATACGTTGCAAACACCACATGAAATAGAGTGGCAGGCCTGTTTACCTATAACTTAGGCTTATACGTGTATATAACAAAATTAGGAAACTGGTTGCTGGTTTTAAGGGTTACTGTCACTAGTTCTAATTCCCATTTAATCTACTGCCCGTAATCTAATCATAACCATACACCTACTTTTTATATTATAAGTCTACACCTAACCCTATAACAACTACTGGAATCCTCCAAGGAGATACTCTTGCTCCCTATCTCTTTGTAATCGTGGTTGATTACATCTTCAGACAGAGCCTTGAAATGATGAATGACAAGGGACTCGCCAAACCCAAGCGTTCTAGACGTCAGCAAAGTCAGCATCTCACAGACCTTGATTATGCAGATGATCTAGCTCTAACAGCCGATCTGATATGCTGCACAAGATCTAGTAACATCACTTGAGAATGCTGCATGCATCTAAATGCCAAGAAAACAGAATATATGACCGTCAACGAGGAAGATAATCATCAACCTGCACTACAGATGGTACCCAACTCAAAGAGGTTAGGGACTTCAAGTACCTGGGGTCGTATGGTGCCGACAGCAAGAAAGACTTCCTGTCAAGCTTGGAATGCCTGCAATATACGTGTATATTACAAAATTAGGAAACTGGTTGCTGGTTTTAAGGGTTACTGTCACTAGTTCTAATTCCCATTTAATCTACTGCCCGTAATCTAATCATAACCATACACCTACTTTTTATATTATAAGTCTACACCTAACCCTATAACAACTACTGGAATCCTCCAAGGAGATACACTTGCTCCCTCTCTCTTTGTAATCGTGGTTGATTACATCTTCAGACAGAGCCTTGAAATGATGAATGACAAGGGACTCGCCAAACCCAAGCGTTCTAGACGTCAGTAAAGTCAGCATCTCACAGACCTTGACTATGCAGATGATCTAGCTCTAACAGCCGATCTGATATGTCGTGCACAAGATCTAGTAACATCACTTGAGAATGCTGCAGACATCTAAATGCCAAGAAAACAGAATATATGACCGTCAACGAGGAAGATAATCATCAACCTGCACTACAGATGGTACCCAACTCAAAGAGGTTAGGGACTTAGTACCTGGGGTCGTATGTTGCCGACAGCAAGAAAGACTTCCTGTCAAGCTTGGAATGCCTGCAATAAACTACACCACTTATGGCAAAAGTTCTTTAGAGCCTGTAGAGCGTATCCTGTTATATGGATCTGAGACATGAACCATGAAGAAAAAAGAAAGAGCTACCAAGATAGACTGGATGGCACCAACACCAGGAGCTACCAGGCTTCTTATGCGAGTACAAAATATAAAAATATCCTGGCGTTAGCACATGACCAAAGCACAGATATATGGAGATATCCCTCCAATCTCATCTTCTGTTGCGCAACGCCGAGCTCGATTTGTCGGTCACTGTCATCGTGCGATTGATGTAGCCTGAGACATCACATGTTGGCGGTTACCACGCCCAAAACCAGAGGTCGTCGCCCCCTTACTATATTGACGTGATTGCTCGAGACATCCAGCAGGATCCATCTGACATCCCCAACTTAATATATTTTCAACCCATCGCTATTCATGATTATGTGTGCACCCTTTATTCTGTTAATGTGTTTATTTAAGTATTACAAAAGACCACTTTCTATAGGCGCTCATTGGGTAATCCAAAAAGCGTTATTTCGATTCCCACTCTAAGGGTGAAATTTTATTTCGTCGGCTGAATGCAAGACCAACGTAAGTGAGATTTTTGTCGAAATTCAGTTTTTGGTGAATTTTGAAAGAGGATGTATTCGCGCATAATTTAAACCATGTGTGAAGATATGTAAGTGATTAAAAAAGTTTTAATTAGAAAAAGAAGATAACGTATGTGCAATTCGCTTTTTCCGCTTAATGCAAGACCAACGTAAGTGGCACTTACGTTGGTCTTGCATTGAGCAATTTTGGCCCTTTTCAGTGCAAGAGCAACGTAAGTGGCACTTACGTTGGTCTTGCATTAAACATTTTTTCAGTGCAAGACCAACGTAAGTGGCACTTACGTTGGTCTTGCATTAAACATTTTGCACCTTTTCAGTGCAAAACCAACGTAAGTGGCACTTACGTTGGTCTTGCATTAAACATTTTTTCAGTGCAAGATCAACGTGGCACTTACGTTGGTCTTGCACTAACTAGAAAATACTGATTTCACTTACGTTCTCTTTTTAATTACGTTTGTCAAGTAGAAATTATTTCATTTATATCATACAAATACATTTCCTATTGTAATACCGGGACACACCACCTATAGAATCCAATAGAAACACAAAAATGTCCTTCCTGCAAAATTAGACAAACTGCACTTACGTCGGTATTGCATTCAGCCGACGATTTGATTATCATTTTATTTTGTAGAGATTGCAATGAAAACATCAGAGTTACCGATTGAAGTAGAAAGTGGTGAATAGCTGTTTTTGAAATAATTAAACTAGTTTTGGTCCTGGAGCATGATTTCGGGCTAGAATCTCACACGTGCACTTGGAAGTGCGCCTGCAGTTCAAGTGAAATCCAAGTCAGCAGATTTTGTACAGGGGGAATATAAAGGAGGTATAATTGTACTAAAATCTATACCATCATTTTGGCCATATCCTAAGGATTCCATATCCATATCCAGGGCTTAGATCACTCACGATGGAGGAACCCCTCCCTAGAATGTTTCCACAAATCTCTATCTTTGGCCATTCTTGTCCAAGTTGGACCAAGTTGTTTTGTCATTTCGTCTCTTCATCTGGTTTTTGGACGTCTTGGCTTTCTGGTCCATTCTCTGGGGGTCCACTCTGTCGCTCTGTTGGTTCACCTGTTATCCTGCAGTCTAGCAACGTGGCCTGCCCATCTATGTTTGGCACTCCTAATGCAGTCGATAATATCAGTAACTCCTGTCTGTGGTCGGATCCAGCAATTTCTCTTTTTATCTTGAAGTCTGATGCCAAGCATGATTCGCTCCATCTTCCTCTATGCAACTGCAAGCATCTCCATTGTGGTGTTATTCAAAGCCCACGTTTCACTGCCGTATGTCATAACAGGAAGAATGTATTCATTGAACACCTTTCTCTTTAACTTCATACTTGTCTTTTTATTTTTCATGATGTTTTACACTTTTGCAAATGCTGCCCAGCCTAGTCCAATTCTCCTTCTGATCTCAGGCAGTAAGTCACCATCACGCATCACTGTCTTCCCAAGGTAGATGTAGCTGTTGACCCTTCTTCAATGACTTTCCCTTCTACAGTTATCTCGGATTTCCTGGTGTGGTCATTAAACATCACTTTGGTTTTCCCAACATGCATACTGAGTCCGACAGGTTTGCTGGTGCTGTGAATGTCATTTAGCATGCTTTCCAATTTCACCATCAATGTTGAGTCCTCTTCCTTCCCAGTTAATCTCCTTTATGATGGCATCTTGAAGGCATGAGGTGAAGAGTTTGGGTGAAATGTTGTTTCCCTGTCTTGCTCCCCTCTCTAGCTTGTCACTGTCCTTGTGGAGCTTTAGGGTGGAAGAGGCACCACTGTAAATGTCACGTAAGAGATTGATGTAGGCTGTGTCAACTCCTTGGTTTTCAAGTGCTGTGAAGAGTGGTTTGAATTCAACAGAGTCAAACGCCTTCTGATAGTCAACAAAGGCAAAGCTGAGCGGGATCTTATACTCATTGGCTTTCTCTTGTAGCTGGCTAACAACGTGTATATGATCAGTGGTAGAAAATCCTTGTCTAAACCAGCTTGGGCTCTTGGTTGGTGTTGTTCCAGAGTGTTCAGCATTCTTTTCAGCAGGACCTGTGAGAATACCTTGTACATTACATGTAGAAGGCTTATTGGCCTGTAGTTTTTGATGTCAGATGTATCTCCTTTCTTATGGAGAATAACTACAGATGAGATGCATTCTTCCAGTTGCTGGGGACTCTTCCCTCTGTAAGGCATTTGTTGAATAGCTTTGTAAGTACCTCAATAATGGGCTCACCTCCATCTTGAAGAACCCCTGCTGTAATACTATCCTCTCCAGGGGCTTTATCTCGCTTTAGTTTCTTTACTGCATCTCTTACTTCCGAAGGCATGATGGAAGGGGGTGGTGTTTCCACTTTTTGGGTACATGATTCAGCAATAGGTTTTTTCTTGTGGTTGCCTGGTGCTGTAGAGGTTGGTGTAGAACTCTTCACATCTTTTGACCATCCTATCGAGATCTTCAGGTAGAGTGCCATGTTGTTCCTTCCTAGACACTGTTTCCGTCTTGCTGATTTAAGTCCTTTGTTGTTTTCAAGAGCTTTTGATTTAGTACATGTATTTTAGCCATTTGAGTGCAATTGAATATGGTTGAAGATATGAAGAAATCAAAATCAACCAATCTTGAACTGATGACCGTCGCTGTTATAGTGTATTTCTAAATATCTTTATGTGCATTGGGTGATGTCGACATTTGTGGAAACAGCATTTGATTTCAAATGGAAATGACGGCGTAGGATGGGGAGCTTGATCTCAAGAGGTTGAACTGACTTAGTACCTTTTTTGGGGGGTGAGGAACCATCTATATTCAACCAGTGTTTGGTCAGATCACCATAAAATGTTCATGGGGTAGGTGTTTGTTGTTTGTTTTCATTTTTGTGTTCTTGCAATTACCCTTAAGGAATTGCCGTTCTGCATACAAGTTTTAAAATGACAGTATGAAAATCAAATCTGAATATCTGAATTATATCATATATTTGCTGCTGTAAATATAATAAATTGTGTCATGTCTATGTATGAGAAAATGTTTGATGTAAAGAGCAATCAATTTTTAAAGTTCAATTACAGGTAGCATACCGCTCTATATTTCTACATACATACGTTGCATAGTTTGACACCATAGAATTTGTATCTTAAGTTTGCCATCAGTATATATAAAGATCGCGCCGCTGTATCTAATTGTCAGCACATTGTATTTCTAGAACTATCACCGTGACCCGCGCGTTCAGTTGTGACCCCAGCTTCCGAGTGTGCATGTTATTAAAAATAACAAGCTCCAGAGCTGTTATTAAAAATAACACCCCAGTAGCCTCCTCGAATCCGATTCGTAGTAGATAACGCACGTGAAAACAATAGATAACAACAAAAGACGCAAGCAGGAGAAGTGTATAGGGCAATACCGGTGTAGAAGTAACCATTGTCCGGCGTACTCATAGTCCGGGAACAATGGTGAACAATAGGGCAATCGATTCAGTTAACTCTTTACGCAACATTAGTTTCACGCTTTATTCCGTTATCGTCTATGGAGCCCCGGACTATGGCTCCCACCGGACTATATCTGCTTTCACACCGGTTCCAGGTCATCTTGGGGTAATATTTCAGAATTTGTTCCGATTCTTTTCAAAATGGTCGAAAATTCTTCATAGAGTCTAAAAGACCAGGAAATATAATACTTGCACTCATTTAACCATTGAGGTCAGAATGATACAATGGTCTACATATCCTATGGGGTCATTAAAACTTATCATCTAATTTACATACTTAAATGTCAAATACAGAGCAAATATGCATTTTCTGTTACAGGATATGACCCAGACAAATAATATGAGACTAGTTTCGTCAAAATCGGAGCACTCTAAAACAAATTACCCCAGGATGACCTTGAAACGGTATGAGGCTATAATCCTGAAACTAATGATCGTATATACACACTAAGAAATAAAAGATCAACATAGAACCTGTTTTGTCCTGTATTTTCCACCCTATTCCCTAAGCACAACTAGAGAACCTTAAAAAGTTCCATGGAGAACCTTCAAAATTTAAATAGGCCTAGGAATGTTCATTTTGTATGTGTTCACATATATTTGAAAGGTTAAGCAACATGAAAGGCAATGATAACCCTTTGGTTCTAAAACAATTTTGTGGCCCCAAAATCATTTCTTTCTGTTATACCAAGAACCTCTGACGGTTGCTCTATTAACATGCATTTTAGGGTTCCTAGAGTTTAAGGTTCTACAACGACCCATTTTCTTGGCTACAGAACCTTTTTTGGTTCTATAACGAACTCCACGAAGATTCGTTAGGGTTCTTTATAGAACCAAAAAGGTTCTGTAGCCAAGAAAATTGTTCTTTGTAGAACCTTAAACTCTTGGAACCCTAAAATGTATTTTAGACAGTCAAAACTATTCCTTATTTTAATCCTATGAACTCCACTAATAATTTGCACCATTTTTATCCAAATCGGAGCAGCTTTAAAATTTGACCCTGTAGGCCTACAACTGATATGGACCCTTTTTTATTGATTTTTGCTGTTTTAATCCTATAATTCTGAAACTTTAGGCTGTATATAGTACAAACTATACCTTAGCTGAATCCTTGTGGTTAGACAAATATATAACATGGTATAATTTTCAACATGTTTGAATCAATTTTAAAATTTGACCCCTGTACAAACTTTGTCTTGGCCCCCTCTCCTTAATGGCACCATTTGTTGCACTTAAGAATCACGTTTCAGGGGTTCCTGTCAGTCTGTGAACATATTTAATCACTCAAACCTTTTGTACTTGAGATGTGTTACAAATGTGTACTAGCTCCCGGGTTATTTGAGAAAAGCAGTAAGGTTGCCAAGCATGTATCTGGAAGTCTGATACGCAAGGGATAGATATGTCCCTATCCCCGGTCCCTATCAGACTCTGCCCAAAAGCAGTGATATTTTCAGGCTGTTGGAAGGCCAAACAAAGCTTCCACTAATAAAAATGCAACAAATCTTAAACTGCACTTGAACGATGTAACATCAAAGTCATGTATATGCGTGCCTGCGCTAAAACAAACCAATAAAACGGTGTTTCCGTAACCTGACCAGATTTACCTGACCACTATGAATTCAACAATCTTTACAGCTTTGGGTTGTTGAATTCACAGTGGTCAGGTTAGTCAGGTTAACTATGAATTGTCTCCAAAGGTCTCTGTGTTTAGCCTAGCCCGAGGTTTCTCAGGCATTTTCCGCTACGGTAGCCCCTACTAGAGCTATAGAGGTAGGTACGGACGACGATCAACGCTACGTGAAAGAGCTATGTTTAGCCGTGCGTTGAATGTCAAGGCTAGTCCAGTCTTTGATGTTTTTACTTATTCATCCGTGCATATGGGATATGGCAAAAATTAAAACCAACTTTTATGATTCTCTTGTTCAGGCCTGGGATTTCCTAATCAGGTAGCTCTATCGAACTCACTCTCCCTAATTTACTATTTTTTTAGGAATTTTAGACCACTTGAAAATTCTTTTATAAACTGGGTATAAGCTGCGAATGGGACTGAAGGTAAGTACACTGTTGCTCATAAAATTGGAATAAAATATTTTGTACCACTTTTTAAGGAATGATTCTTACGGTGTGAGTTATGAAATTTGATTGATTTGATTTGATATATAGGGTGTATATCACCACATTACTTGATTGATCAGTCGTCCGAACATATCACCATGAAGCTTAGTCCACAATAAAACCCTTTACGAATTGTTTCCTTAGCCCTGAAAGGAAAAGGGGAGGAAAATTGACCAGCAGATTTAAGTTTGTTACAAATTGTTTCACATCAAGCATTTTTTACAGTGTTATATTACCCTCATCAAAATGGTGATTAAACCATTTATTCTGCAATGTAATTTGTTTATGATAAAAAATAGAGAAGGGGATTTCCCTAGTTTGGTTTGGCAAGGTTGCACCTGTTAGATTGCACAATAGGGGGAAGTGGGAATCCCCAAGATGTAAACTTAGAAAACTGAGTCAATTGTTTATGCTTTCTTTAAGGATCAAAAAACATTTGAGGCGAGAGGTAATTCCGCCAAAAGTTAGTGTGAAGTGATGTAATTCCAGGTTGATGTAATTTATGTGAATCCGATTGGTCAGCTAGTGCAGGTTATGTTATGCATAGATTCTGTGGTGGTAATATCTATTTTAAGATTTGGCGAACTTTGTAAGTCAGTAATATAATTGAGATTTGAGGTTAAGTCTCGCAGCCAGCACCTCCAGTAACAAGTAAGCTAGACGTTATAGCTAGTTTAATCTACAATTAATGGGAGATTTATGTATGTATAGTGCCGGATGTTATAATAACTTTGGATGCCACCGGAGCGTGATAGATGAATTAAATTGTCTGCTGTCGTATTTTAAGCCAGAGAGCTTCAGTGTTGGAATCAAATAGGGATTCCAGTTTGTGTCCAAATGAGGACTTGCGGCAGGGACTGATGGTGGTAAAATACTTGGATTTTCTTACTCTGGAATATTAGTGTCGTCGAGTAAAAACCTATTGCGTCTTGAAGGCTGGACAAAATTACTTCAAGTCTCAGAAGATTCCATGGATTATATTACCTGAGGAGTTTAATGTGAAACTTATGCGCTTGTCATTTGGAAAGTCTTCGCTGTTGAGGGAATCTAATCGTTGAGAAAAACTGCAACGCTTCTTGTGGACATTAGTTGCCCATTCTTTGTTACAATTAATGCTTGTAATCTTATAAATGTGTGAAATCTTAATAACAGAACATAACATAGTTATTTATCACAAATCATACATCGGTATAAACATGATACATACATATGATATATAATTATTTTGTATACTGAAAATACTGAGTGGAGGAGTACTGGAAAGTAAGCCGTATAAAGGCCTGTCAAGTCCCAGCCTGTTTACATTAATTTGTAGTTGAAATGAGTGACTTTTTATAATGATTAATTTAAACGAATGGTATTTTTTGAGTTTTTTTACATTTTGATGGAATGTTATTCATGTTTAACGCCAATGTAAGATATAGATTACCACTAAATCCAAGTTTAATATTAGGTTTTGAAAATCTGGGTGCATGGCTTGTAGAATAAGGGTGTGATTTGTAGCATGTGTTACAAACAGGGGGTCAAATGTGGAGGGCAAACTGGTTGGTCTGTATTTGTACAGAATGTTCCAATATTATGTTACGACAAATCCATGATTTTAGTTGGTTATTTTTAACAAAAACAAAGGGATTAGATGCACTTCTGTAATCACTGGTTGCTAACTGCTTCAGGCACGCTTTTGCAGTATGTGCAGTTTTTCCATTTAAGTGTGCATGCACTTGCCCATGCAGTGATACCATTATGTGATATGTGAGAGAACAGGTGTTATAGAGATAAGAAGTGCAGTTTCAGGTAGAAAGTGCGTTACTTTATATAAAATTCAATTACTGCTTGAACATTTCTTTCCTAACTAATCAATGTGATTTTTTCCAGGTTAGATTTGGTCGAATAGTGTTCCTAAAAAATTTAAAAGGCATTTAACTTGATTTATTTTGGTATATCGAGGAGAAATTCAAAGAGTTATTTAATTTTGTTTTATGTGAGTGCCAAAGCAAATAGTTAGTTTTTTTAAGATAGAGTGAAAGTTTATTTGTCTTGAAACAGGTGTTTAGTTTACTTATTACCATATTCATTATGTTATTTAGTTGTGAATATCCTGATGTGATGTAACTGCACTAGTATCATCGGCATCTAAATAAAAGAACAAGTCATGAGCAGAATTTGGAATATCATTAACAGATATAATAAAACCCAAGGGTTCTACAATAGAGCCTTGTGGATCATACCAGTGTCGATATGTTTTAGTTGAAGATTTGTGACTATTGTAATCAACCAAACTGCATTTGTTTGTGAGGTAATTTTTGAAAACCATCCAAAGACAAGACCTCTGAAGCCATAGTGTTGATGCATTTAGCTAAGAGGACATCACGATTTATAGTGTCAAAATGCCTTGGAAAGCGTCCAAAATACGCCATCGTTGTTTGATAATTATTAGAAGCTTGAGTAATTTTGTGCAAAAGCTTTGTGATTGCCATAATTGTAGAGTGTTTGGGGAAGATATCCAAATTGGTTTTAAAAAAGATGTTGTTGTTTGTCAATACATGAATGCATCTGTTAAAAACAAGGCTCTAAAATTTTAGAAAATCAGGTTAGAACAGAAATTGGCCTATAGTAGTAAATGAGCTTTGTATCTTTTTTATGAATAGGAAGATATGGCAATTTTAAGTTGTCAGGTACTGTGCCTGTTGGTAGTGACATGTTGTATATGATAGTAAAAACTTGCTTATTCAAAAAGCAGTTTTTTAATAATAATAGATGGGAATGCCGCGTGACCTGGGACTTTTTTTAGCATTTAAAGTATTGATAACTTTATTACTTCTCCTCTGTGATGGATTGTAAAGAAAATTGTATATCGATGGGATTAGGAGATTAGAGAGCCAGTGAAAGCTAGTATTGAGTATTTTGTATTTGCTTGACCTGCTTGGGCCGATGTTAATGAAGAAGTCATTAAATATTCAGGAATTTGTGTAGGATCGTTACATAATTTGATCATTTAGGTTAAATTCGTTATTACAAAATATCTAGTTGGTTTTTAGTTGTTATATGTTAGTATTTTCCAGGTATTTTTCATATTTTCTGTTCTTATTTATTTGATTACAAATAGGTTTTTAGCAGTCCTTAATAGTTATTAACTTTTGTTAGTTAATTGTCTTATATTTAGTTATATTGGTTGGTTCGTTATTTAAGTATGTTATAATCTTGACTCATTTTTATTTATCATTTTAATAAATCTTTAGTATCATGTTGATTTTGGTTTAGACTTTAGATTATTTGTTTTCTTGGTAAGTGGTGGATGAACTTGTCGAGTAAGATATTAAACCATTTCAAATAAAGTCTTTATAAGATTGTTGATATCTTCCTATTTGGATAGATTATCCAATTAATTTCAGACGAGCTTTTTTTAAGTTTTTTAATTTATATTTTAACAGCAAAGTTATCCATGATTAACGACTCAGTCCTATGTATTTCAGGTGTTACGTTTGTCCCAGTCGTATAAGTCCTCAAGCAAACATCCACTTCAGTAGAACAGATTTTGTGTGGTCAACACATTAACCTGACACGATGACTTAGGTGGCAGTTGGAGGTGAAACTTATCATTGTTTTGAAAACAAGTTTGGCTGCATCATAGAAATCTGGGTTTAGAATCACCCAGATTAGAATAGTTAGCGTTGGGGAAGGAAAACCTAATTAGTGTGTTTCTATAAGGCCTCGCAGGCCATTTGCTCAGCTCTCCAAGGATTTAAGGGCTGTGTGTTTGTCCATGCCTGTAAAATGACAAAAATCTGGCGATTGCTCATTTGTGTCTTACCACAAGCTTGCAATGTCACAATTGTTGCTCCACTTTTGCATACACTGTTGTAGTTTTCTCTCTGTGGAATTATTTTATTTTATTCCTTTTGCACATACTGTTGAGAAAATAGGATTTGTTCAAGTTTGTGTGTAGTGGTTGGGTTAGACATTTCTTTTCATGTTTGGTGATGATGTGTCTTTTTTTGGAGTGTGTGTTGTTTCCCTATTGATTTGCATTTTTTTTTTTTTTTTTTTTTTTTAAAAAAAATGTTGGTGATGATGGTACATGTACGGGTGTTGATCCTGTTGGTAAGCATGCCGATGTTGTTGGAACTGTGTTTATGTCTAAGTTGTCTGTTTGTGATGCTGTCTGTTGTCCTTTAAGACACGAAATGAGTTTGAAACAGGTAAAGTATGACTTGATGCTCGACCTGTGGTAATGCAGTTTTTTTGGGATGCCTGAAGATTTTCCTTTTGTGATTTTTTCAGGGGACTTTCCTTCTACTGTTAAAAGTTCAATTTTTGGTTAGTAGCTCGGAGTAACTTTGTGCTAGCTGAGTGTAAGCCTGTGTGAGATTATCAAAACCCTGGCTTTTCATCTTTGTTATTTTTAGATAATTGTGAATTAGCCGTTTGGGCTAGATATTTGGTACCCAAAGATTCATGCTTGTGGAAAGTCCCATTTGTTTGTGTCCCAGTTGTAGAGGTTAAGGGTTGACATTGCAGTTTGAAAGAATAGTTTGGGTTTCGAAGGTTTGTGTTCCAAATGTGGTTTTACTGTATGAGTTTACCTGTACTGGCTGGACTAGATTCACTGAAAGTGTGAGCTTAGGTGTCCTTGATGGGGCTAATCACTCTGGCTGTGTGATCCATGCTGTGATGAGACATTGTGTGATGCTTGGGATAATGGTTTGACTGCTCATAGAGAACTGTTCTGGGGTCATTGATGTGTGGCACTGCGTTTGATATGGAGTGGTGTAGAGGTACATATAATATGTTCAAGATGGCTGTTGTCTGGTATAACAAGACGTAACATGTTGATAACATCCCTTAACCATTGCTATGTAATGTTACTATGGAATGTTCTTTGGACATTACAAATTCTTGAACAAATCATTAGAGAAATCATTTAAAAATGTTTTATTATATAAAATTTAGGATCACTTGTGCACAAGGCTTCATTCATTTGTGTTTGAAAGGCATCTCTGACCTTTGATGCCTACGAGACGTCATAAAACAGATAACACATTTTAGGTGATTTCATGCATCGAAATGTTCAATAGTACTGTCTTAAATGTCTATCAGTCAATAATATTGAGTATGGCCACCCCCGGCATGAATCAGTACATGAAAGACATGAAGGTAGTGGGAGATACAAAGCTGTGTGAACAGTATAGAGTAGCAGTACATAACAGGTTAAAAACTCTTGTTAATGAGCTTGAAGACAAGAATTCCAGCACAGTATATGACGCCCTTGCTTCAGCCAACAAAGAAATTGCATTTGGAGATGCTACCTAGAAGAAGACTACTGCCTTTTCCTCAAACGAAAAAGTCAGCAATGCCAGAGAAAAACATTGAAAAACAGTGAATTTTTGCACACAAGTACTTTAGGCATTGGTAATCCATAAAATTGATGGAAGCACTTTCCAACCCCTGTAATGGACCCCAGCTTGGGTTTCAAGGTTATACAGGGGATTGTGTTGAAAAGTACACCGTGATGTTTGTCTGGTTACAAGGATTCAAAAATGGTATCGTTTACACTATCTATGGCTTATAGTTTCGGAGTTATGGGGTAAAATCTGTAAAAATAGTGAAAAAGTCAATTTTGGTGTGTACATGGGTCAAAAGTTAAAAGTTGCTTTGATTCAGGCAATATGTAGTGCAAATCATTTCCCTACCCGAAAGGATTGAAATAAGGAATAGTTTGCCTTATCTGTTATGCTTAGTTTTCACGTTATCCAACAAAATAGGTCACAGGTCAATAGAATCCAATAGCTGCCAATAGAGGTCTTCCACCTTTCGGATTAGCGGCCATCTTGCCGAAATGGCAAAGTCCATTCCAAATTTCTGGAGACTTTCTAAATCTAAAGAACGACATGCATGTTGGATATGTATGCATAAAAGTATGGGTCACACTTTGAATAGCACAAGTACTTTGAGGTCGGGTATTAAATTGATCTGATTGGCGAATACTACGGGAAATACACCTTTTGTTATAGGTTATGCATGAGAGAGGTGAAAGACCTCTATAACTGTTGACTTTATTCGCCATTTTGGTTAATAACCAAACACTTAAGATAGTCAAAACTATTCCTATATTTCATTCTATGAGCTGAACCAACAACTTGAACCACGTTTTACAAAAATTGGAGCAACTTTTCATTTTTGATCCCTGTACAAACCAAAATTGACTTTTCACCATTTTTACAGTTTTACCCCATAATTCCAAACTATAAGCCATAGATAGTATAAACTATACCTTTTTGGAATCCTTGTAACCAGACAAACATCATATTGTGCTTTTCAACACAATCGGAACATTTTAATTTTTTTACCCCTGTGTAACCTTGAACTCCAAGCTGTGGGCCATGAAAGGGGTGTGGCAAGTGCTTCCATCAATTTTTTTTATTATCAATGCATAAAGTACTTGTGTACCAAAATTCACAGTTTTATCCAGATTTGCACACTCACATGAGATCTGTACACTACAGTCCCGCACTATTAGTTATGCAGCCAAGAAGCACCGAGTTCCAAGCAGAACCTTGATGCCGCTAAGGCTGCACTTGATGATTACACCGTGGTGCTTTAAATCCAAGGCTGAAGCATGTGACACCCTACATCTTGAAAACAAGCATGCTGCTTCCCGGGAGGCCCTGAGGGAGCTGACTGTTAAGAAGGCTACCCCACCTATAAGGTGAAACAACTTAGTTATCTGCTTGGCAAACCAGTTCAGAATAACACTAATCTTGATGAACCTTTCTTCAGTCACAAGATAGCAGACCCCTTCCCATCCAAACTGGACCTTTCACTATAGAGGAGCTTCAGATCTGCCTGAAGAAACTGAACAACACCAAGACGCCTGGTCCTGACAACATTCCTGCAGTAATCTGGAAGAATCCACTATTCCATGATCAACTGTTAGAATTTTGTTACAACTCCTACATGGGAAACAAACCAGCTGCATTTTCAACATCGTTCATCATTTCTCTACCAAAGAAAGGCGACCTCCAACAACCCCAAACCCACAGAGGAATCACACT
Organism: Ophioderma brevispina; assembly: GCA_023653785.1. Lineage (NCBI taxonomy): Eukaryota > Metazoa > Echinodermata > Ophiuroidea > Amphilepidida > Ophiodermatidae > Ophioderma > Ophioderma brevispina. Next base: position 89,082 of record JAMKCH010018076.1, read on the forward strand.
GTCACCACTGGCCTGTAAGATCTACAACTCAATGCTGCTCAACAGAATCACTCCTCACAGATCCCATTTTCAGATGGAACCAGAATGGTTTCCGCAAAGGCAGATCAACACTACCTCAGATACTTGCCCTTAGAAGGATCATAGAAGAGTTGAGAATTTCCAAGAGAAAAGCTTCAATTATGTTTGTAGACTTCTCCAAGCCTCTTGACAGTGTCAACAGAGATATGATGTTGCATATTCTCACCAACTTCGGTGCCCCAGATGAGACTGTCAAGGCAATTGCCATCATGAATGACAACCCATCTAGCTTTGTGCAGACCATGGATGGGCCTACAAAGGAGTTCCTAACAACTACTGGAATTCTCCAAGGAGATACTCTTGCTCCCTATCTCTTTGTAGTCGTGGTTGATTACATCCTCAGAGTCTTGACATCATGAACGACAAAGGACTCACCATCAAACCCAAGCATTCTAGACGTCACCAAAATCAGCATCTCACATACCTTGACTACGCAGATGATCTAGGTGGTGCACAAGATCTAGTAACATCACTTGAGAATGGTGCAGACAAAGTCGGTCTACATCTAATCATCAACCTATCCGCACTACAGACGGTACCCAACTGAAATAGTGTGGTTTGGTGTGTATTCCCGTAGGATTTTCATGCTTAAATTGATTCTGTTGCTGTTTGGGTTTCAATAGGGCCTAAACTGTCAGAAAATGATGGGGTTCAAATTTTCGGACTGCTGCCCCCTTCTTCAATGTTGTTGAAAGAGGTGTCAAATGATTCCTCTTGTCATACTGAAACAGAAATTGTATATCGCCATTGCAACTTCTATGGAAAGTTTTGGTGACCCCCACAGACCATGTAAACCCTTGCTACATTTTGATACGTAATTAGCCGACCAAATGTCACACACTGTAAAATAATACATTTTTGGATCCTGTGGGACAATACAAATAACTTATCACCAGAACAGCATGGGAACCACCTGGCTCCCATGCTGTTCAACTTGTATATCAATGATCTACCTCAAACAACATCCAGACAATATGGCTACGCCGACGATCTTGCCCTTCTCCACTCGGACAGCAGCTGGACAGAAGTAGAAAGTACACTTACTGCAGATATGGCCCTACTTGCAGCATCTCTCAAGACCTGGAGACTGAAGCTGAGCGAAGCCAAGACCACCGCTACTGCCTTCCATCTCAACACCAAAGAGGCTCATCGCCAGCTTAAATCAACCTCAATGGAGCGCCTCTACCATACAATCCTACGCCAACCTATCTGGGTGTGAAACTTGACCGACAGCTTACTTACCGGCAGCACCTCGAGTCCGTCTGCGCCAAGGTATCTTCGAGGAATAACCTCCTGTGCCGACTCGCTGGTTCCTCATGGGGCGCCACCGCCTTGGCTCTGGTCTACAACGCTGCTGAATATGCCGCTCCAGCATGGTGCAACAGCTCTCACACAAAGAAGCTGGACACGGTACTCAACGAGACCTTGAGAACCATTACTGATTGCCTTCACCCCACTCCATCTGAGTTTTTACCAGTGCTTTCAGGCTTTGCACCTGCAGAGCTTCGGAGAGAACATCACACGCACAAACTAGTGAATAAGGCTCTGCTGGACAACAAGCACCTGCTGCATAACACTGTCAAAGAATCACATCAGCTCGGCAGACAGAAATTGTGCTCTCGTCGACCTTTCTGTCGACACGCTGCTAAACTCTCCAGCTCCCCATTCAACATCCTACAGACATGGAATACTGCCTGGCTATATAGATACTCCAAGACTCGACCAACTAACTATTACACTATGACAGAACTACCACCCGGTAGCAATCTTCCACGCAAGGAATGGGTCACCTTAAACCGGATTCGCACAGGAGTCTCCAGCCTGCCAATGTGGTTCTCCATCACAGACTGCGGATCACATTCTCAATGCGTGCCCTACCTTTCGTCCACCGGTGGACATAGACTTCTCAAACCCCAATCAATCAACAGTGAGCTGGCTCCATCGTTTACAACACATTTAGCTGCTGCCTCACACGCAAGAAGAAGAAGAACCAGTTTCAACAAAATCTGAGCATTGAATAAATTTTACCCGAGGATAATCTTGAACCATTATGGGGGCATAGCACTTAAACTAAAGACCTAGGCAAATATATACTTTTTCTAATCCTTATAAGGAGACAAACATGTTAATGTACATTAGAACACAATTTGACTCGATTTCAAATTTTTCCCTGTAGTTAAATTTTCCCCCTTAAAGAAGAGAAGGGAGAAGCAGTCTGAAAATTTGAACCCCATCATTTTCTGACAGTCTGGTCCCTATTGAATGAAAAACAGCAAGAAAATCAAATTTAGCAAAATTCCTACAGGATCTGTTTCATTAACATACCAAACCCCACTAAAAGAGGGACTGCAAGTATCTAGGGCCGACAGCACGAAAGACTTCCTGTCACGCCAAGGACAAACTTGGAATACCTGCAATAAACTACACAACTTATGGCAATCTGGTATCTCCAATTCAACCAAGCTGAAGTTCTTTAGAGCCTGTGTAGAGAGACTAAGAGAGTATCCTGTTATATGCATCTGAGACCTGGATAGACTGGATGACACCTACACCAGGCTTCTTACGCGAGTACAAAACATATTCTGGCGTGAGCACATCACCAAAGCACAGATATATGGAGATTTCCTCCAATTTTATCTTCTGTGGCCCAAAGCCAAGCACGATTTGCCAGTGACTGTCATCATGCGATTGATTAAGAAGTCTCAGACAGGGGTTATACCGTGCCAAAACAGGGATCGTTGGTCCTTTCACTACATTGATATGATTGTTCGAGGCATCCAGCTACATAGTGAACAGCACCTCAGAATATAGGAAAGTGGTCAGTAACGTTGAATAAAATACCAGTGGTGATGTTTTATCAATAATGTTTGTGAAGAGATTCTCGATTAAAGTTGCTGATATGGTGCATGGTCACATGCGTTTAGCACCGCAAAGTACAAACAAACTTCGCAACTGGTTCGCTCATTACTGAATGGTGACGTCATATTTGTGATACAGCTTGGGAAGATTTCGGAAATTCTGTGTTCATGACATTCAAGAGAACTCTTAGACCTCAGGTGGTCAAAATTATATGCGCAATGATAACGGGAAAATCCGAGATTGTCTCGGCTATCGGAAGCTGAAAACAGAATTCAAATCAGACTTTCCGTTGGTGAGTGTTGGTGTTGTTTTTGTGTTAGTAACGTTGCGCCATGAGTCAATCCCAGAAATTGAGGGTTGAAAAGGTACTCCTAAATAATCGTAGATTATGCGCGATAGAGATGTACTAATGCGTCGGTGTCACTTTGGTCAATTCTGAACACACTGCCCGGGACACGCTGTCTCATATACAGGGTGACATTTACGTTTATTATGTTGCCATTGCAAATATGCGTGGCTATTTTTCGGCAGTGGAACCAAGTTTGAATTGGGAAATGTAATGGGAGTATTGATTGCTGTCATAATTGTGTTTTGACTCAAAAGGGTCAGTTGGCGGCATGTTCAAGCATGGTTTGCATGATACGTACAATGTACACACATAGATTTACTGCATTCGGTTGTGTGTTTATACTGCAACGCGGTTCATTTCAACTTAGGTCAGTCAGCCGTAGCTTGATCGAGCGCTATAAATAGCCGAGAGTCTTCGGGTTTTTTGCATAAATAGGAATGTACCACACAGGCGCGAAGTGTCGTCGGTGACTGGCGTCGGTGACTAGAATCGATTTACGCATACATTAAAACCTTGTACAGCTTCCATAGAGTAGGTTTGTTTGTGCAGTGTAGCGAATTGCTAAATCAGAAAACACCAAATATCAAAAATAAGATTTTTGCATGTTTGTAACAAGTATATTACTTAATAGTAGATTTGAAGCCCTGGCTTTGCTGAGTGGTTTTTGGGGGTCCACTCAGTAGATTCGAGGCCCTGGCTTTGCTGAGCGGTTTTGGGTCTCCACTGAGTAGTTTTGGGCCCTGGCTTTGCTGAGTAGTTTTTGGGTCTCCAATCTGTAGATTTGGTGCCTAGGTTTCAGTGAGTAGTTTTTGGGTCTCTACTCAGTACATTTGGAGCCCTGGCTTTGCTGAGCATTTTGCGGATCTCCACTCAGGAGTTTTGCGGCCCTGGCCTTGCTGAGTAATTTTGGTGTTTCTACTCAGATGAGCGACCTGCTTTGCTGAGTAGTTTTTAAGTGTCAGTTCAGATTTGGGACCCTGGCTTGCCAAGTAGTTTTCGCGTTTTCATTGAATAAATATGGGGCTCTGGCTTTTTCACTGAGTATTTTTTGGGTCTCCAATCAGATTTGGGGCCCTGGCTTTGCATAGTTTTTGGGGTGCCCTGGCTTTGCTGAGTAGTGTTTGAATCTCCACCCAGTAGATTTGGGACCCTGGCTTTGCTGAACAGTTTTGGATCTCCACTGCATTGAGGTGTGCCCTAGCTTTGATGAGTATTTTTAGGGTCTCTAATTAGTAGATTTGGGGCCCTGGCTTTGCCGATTAAGTTATGGGCGATCACTCAGTAGATTTTGACCCTGGCATTGGTATTTTTGGGACTCCACTGGGTAGATTTGGGCACTGGATTGCTGAGTATTTCTTGGGTCTCCACTCAGTAGACTTGGGGCCCGGGCTTTCCTGAGTAGTTTTGGGTGTTCACGCAGTAGATTAGGGGCCCTGGCTTTGCTGTGTAGTTTAGTTGTCTCTACTCAGTAGATAGGGGGCCCTGGCTTTGCTGAGTAGTATTGGGGCTCCAATGAGCAGATTTAGAGCCCTGGCTTTGCTGAGTATTTTGTGGATCTCTACTCGGAAGATTGGCGGCCCTGGCCTTACTGAGTAGTTTTGGTGTCTTTACTCGGATTAGAGGCCCTGGTTTTGCTGAGTAGTTTTTGTGTGTCCACTCCGTAGATTTGGGGCCCTGGCTTTGCGAGTAGTTTTCACGTCTCCATTGAATAGCCGATTATTATTATTATTTTGGTTTCCAATCAGTAGATTTGGAGCCCTGGCTTTTGAGTAAATTTGGGGCCCTGGCTTTGCAGAGTACTTTTGGGTGTCCACTGAGTAGATTTGGGGCCGGGCTTTGCTGAGTAGTGTTTGTGTCTCTACTGAGTCTACTCAGTAGATTTTAGGGTCTCCAATTAGTAGGCCCTGCTTTTGCTGAGTAGATTTTGGGTGATTACTCCGTAACTTTGGATCCTGGCATTGCTGAGTATTTTGGGACTCCACTGGGTAAATTTGGGGCCCCTGGTTTTGCTGAGTCCTTTGTGGGTCTTAACACAGTTGATTCGGGCCCTTGGTTTTGCTGAAGTTTTTGAGACCCTAATTTTGAGTATTTTGGGACTCTAATAGTAAACTTGGTGGCGGGGCTTTCCTGAGTAGTTTTGGAGTGTTCACTCAGTAGATTCGAGGCCCCGGCTTTTCTGAATAGGTTTTGGACCTTTGCTGAATAGATTTTGGGTGATCACTCAGTAACTTTGGACCCTGGCATTGCTGATTTAGTGCAGGAGCAGAATATCATGGCATACATTTCAACATGATTGGAGCATTTTAAAAATTTGACCCCTGTGTAAACTTAAATTGGCCCCTATTGAAAAAGTGATACCACAATTTGAGAGTACTACCTACCTAGCATTGATGTAGAGGGTCCATACTAACTACCAAAGGTGTCAAACCTTTTCTGTAGTGAGGGGTAAACAATGTTTGACCTGTGGCCGAGCTCCTCCTCTAATTATTTTGGGACTCCACTGGGTAGATTTGGGGCCCCGGCTTTGCTGAGTAGTTTTGGGTCTTCACTCAGAATTGGGGCCCCTGGTTTTGCTGAATCATTTGTGGGTCTCGACTCAGTTGATTTGGGCAATTGCCTTGCTGAACAGTTTTTAAGACACTAACTCCTAGTACTTTGGGACTCTAATCAGTAAAGTTGGTGCCCACTCAGTAGATTTGTGGCCCCGGCTTTTCTGAATAGTTTTTGGATCTCCACTCAGATGTGGCTGTGGCACTGGCCTTACTGGGGCCCTAGTTTTCCTGAGTAGTTTTGGAGTAGTCAGTCAGTAGCTATAGGGCTCTGCCTTTTTGTTAAGTACTTTGTGGGTCTCTGCTCAGTAGATTAGGGGCTTTACTGAGTAGTTTTGGGTTCTCTCTAATCAGTAGGTGTGGGAGTTTGGCTTTACTATTCTTCAATTTTATTCATGATATTTAAATGTACAGGAATATGAAAAACAGAACACGGAGATTGAAAAATGGAATTTATATACATGGATAATGTAAATATGTCGAGTGAACTAGGACCACCACAAGAGAACCCCGTGCTTTGCTGAGTAGTTTTGGGTCTCCAATGAATAGATTTAGGCCCTTTATTTGCCGAGTAGTTTTGGGGCTCCAGTCAGCAGATTTGGTGCCGTGGCTTTACTGAGTAGTTTTTGGATCTCTACTCAGTAGATTTGGAGACCTGAGTGAGCTGACCACCACTAGAGAACCCCGTGGGGCTTATAAAGAATGGTGGCCCTTACTTAAATAAAGTCATTAATGATAAAGCAAGGAAAATTACGTAAACGCCAATTAGTAAACTTTAAGAAAACAAATATCGGTCATCATAAAAGACTGAAGAATAGTGGTACAAGGGAAGGGAGAAAAGGCAATAAGTAGGCGGGAATTTGTGGAGTAGCAGGTATAATGACCGCTGGGTAGATTTGGGCACTGGCTTTGTTGAGTATTTTGGGTCTCCAATCAGTAGTGTTGTGGCGATGGATTTGCAGAGTAGTTTTTGGAGTCCACTCAATAGATTTGGGCCCTGGCTTTGCTTAGTAGTTTTTAGGTCTCCACTCAGGAGATTTGGGGCTCTGGCCTTACTAAGTACTTTTGGTGCCTCTATCCAGTAGATTTGGGGCCCTGGCTTTGCTGAATATTTTTGTGGGTTTCCAATCAGGATATTTGGGGCCCTGGCATTGCTGAGTATTTTGTTTTCAGTGTTCACTCCTTAGATTTGTGGTCCTGGCTTTGCTGAGTAGGGTTTTTTTGGGGTCTCTCCTTAAGTAGATTTGGGGCCCCGGCTTTGCTGAGTAGTTTTGGGTCTCTAATCAGTAGATTTGGGGCCCTGGCTTTACTGAACAGTTTTTGGGTCTCCCACTCAGGAGATTTGGGCCTGGCTTTGCCGAGTAGTTCTGGTGTCTTAATTCAGTCGCTTTTTAACTATAGGAAAGCAGACTGGTAAGAATTCACTGATAACCTGGACCAGAACGTGAAGAGGATTGCTCCAAACCCCATAACTATGACAAATTGGCCCAACTAGTGAACAAGACTGTCTGGCGATTCACACCCAGAGGCTGTAGGACAGAATATATACCAGGCCTTTCTAAGGAATGTGATAAAGAGTATCAAGAGTATACTACCATGTTTGAAGCTGATCCTTTTTCGGCTGAAACAACTGCTAAAGGTGAGAAAGTTTCAGAGATGATCTCCCAGGAAAAGATAAAAACCTGGCATACTTTTAATTGAATCCACCGATATGACGCATAACAGCAAGCATGGTGTACCATCCGAAAGCTTCGAGGGGATCCAACAGAACCTCCACAACAGCCAAATGTTATAGGGCATTTCTACACAATGACCTCTAGATGACCTTTTTAAGTCACTCTGAAACCCTAATAAATGTCAGACTGTCCTCCCCAAAATATCAGGCCCATAGGCCTATGTCAAAGCAAAATGAAATGCAAAGCTGGACAGACGAGCATTTCTGTGCAAATCGACCTCTAGATAACCTTTGACCTTTTGGGTCACTCTGAAACCTTGATAACAAACGTCAGACTGTTCTTCCCTACCATACCCCCCCTACCTTCCCTCCCTAAAGAAATGCAGAGTCGGAGACAGGCAGATCTCATTTTTTTTAATAGTATAGATTGCAAAATCATATATATACAATAATTCATTAAAGGTAAAAAGGCACCTTTCTATCTAATGGACAGGACAGGTTCTACCTGGGAAATTGCATTACTTCTATATAAATGTAGCCTTAAGCTTGTTTAAAGTGCTCTACAAAGTTCATCCAAGACATGGTCTGATTGCTAATAGCCTCGTCCCCAGGGACCCCAGATTTTACTGGAAGTCGTCAACATTTTGGTATCAGAAGAAAGCTACTATTTTTTCTCATTTATCCTGTGAAATGTTAGGGCTAATGGATGTTTGGTTTGAATGTTATGAGTGAAAATATGCCCCATTTTGGTCAACCAATATCAATTTTACATAGTACTCTATGGGGATTACAAATTGCGTTTTTAGCTCTCACTTCATAACGCAGAGATGTAACGGAGTAGTAGTCCCATTTGCTGAAAATCCAAAATTTGAACCGACGGGAAGGCCAAATGTTAGCGTCCAGTGAAGCTCCGGGGAACATATTTTCTTACGTGATTTTAGGGTACAAGACCCCTTCTCTAAAATAAATTGGTACTTAAAACTTGGCTTTTTTATGCAGTTTTACCTTTATCAATAACAATTTGATCTCAGAAATTGAAAAAAAATTAAAATTAAAAAAAAAAAAAATTTTTACATTGCCGGAATATTTTTATTCATGGCCAAAAATCTGGAAATCAGGGAATTTCCGGTAAAGTTACATCTCTGATAACGGGTTGAAACACCGGCACATAACTTTACGGAGGGGGTTTTCGGGTGAAGACTATTTTATCAAGATAAAAAATTTATAGACTTAAATCAGGTCATCTTCCTTTATAAAATCTAGACTGCTAGTGGGCATCGTTTAATTGTTTTCAAAGTTGTTGAAAGTCTAACATTACCCAAAGGCACCTGGCATTCCATCCAAGCAACACGCTGAAAAAATTCTGTCAAATGCATTGAATTAAAGCAATAACAGCACATTTTTTTGAAGAGCGTCCCCAATTTTCTGGATATTTTGAGATTTATGCACAGTTGCATTGGTAATTGACTTGTAAACAATACCGGTGAATGGTAGAGCTCAGAAATCTCCATGTGTCGCAAAAGAAGGAATTTTGTAATTAGAATAATTAATATCGGAGATCTCCGATATTAATTCAACGGCTGCTGGAAACATCCTTCCAGTATGAAATAGCCGGGAAATTGCACCATGTACGTGTCAACGCTCATCCATTAGTTGTTCCGTCGGTTCAGGCAAAGTCAAGTTAGAGGTCATTTTCGTGAGGTGGCACTATTTCATCATGTACGGACATAAATTACTTTCATACCAGTTTAAGAAATTGATAGTTTATATTCTAAAGAACTGTGAACAGCATTATATTTCTAAGAATTGTAGGTATTTTGTATGATTCTAGGCCATGCTAAACGGTACTGATTTCAATCATTGAAGTAGTAAAACGGGTAGAAGAGCACCTTCAAAATATGGTATCTTGCTCTGTACGCTTGGTTCCTCCTAGACTACTTCATAGTCGAATATTGTTTTGTAATGGACTGGCCTCTTTTTGATATATTATTCAAGCATTTTTATCAGTTGGCAAATATGAGGCATTAAAAAAAATTGTTTGGCGTAAGCCGACCGACCCTGAAAAAAACCTGCTGACTCGAAAGTTTTTATGCAAATAAGCACAAAATAGAAAAATATTCTGCCGACCGACCCATTATTTTCATACACAATTAAAAAAAAAAAAATTTTTTACCAACACAAAGACAAAAAAATAAAACAAGACAACAAAGCAACTACAACAAGTGAAATAAAAGATCTTTGCTATGTCATTGAAAAAAGCTTTAAATAGTAGCATCTTGTATTCATTTTAGAGTAAAACATTGAGAAGATCTAAAAAAAAAATAAAATAAAAAATCCAACCGACCGACCAACCCTGATATTTTTTCTCCGTTACGCCAAACAAACATATTTTTTTTATGCCCGATATAAGAGGCTGCCCATGGTACCATTGCCTAGTTTTGTTTTTCTATTAGTAAATACAAAGTTGACCCACACATATGCACATGCACACACACTATACTAAAATTTGTTCTAGTGGAGGGAGATTTTGCTACCAAGGTGGGGGTCAATAATACTGATAATTGAGGCCAAAATTATATGAAACTGTTTGCTATAGACTAGCTAGACTGTTAATGTATATGATAAAATTTATTACAGTTCTTACAAACAAAGTTTAATATTTAACAAATATATAGGTTTATTAGCGGTATAGTTATATTCACCACAATAACAATTATCAGTGTATTACCCATTTAAAAATCCACAGACAATGCCAACTACACTACATGTACTTGATGAAACATAATTATAATGTTAACAAAGTCCATTGGTTCACATTCCTGATAAAAATAATGCCACAGACCATAGGCTAAAATCCTAGTGCAAATATTTTGCATCAATGCTACGCCTTTGCCATGCACAATATAAAATTCATGCTGCATGGTCATGGATTCTCATCAAATTCCCAATTTTTCTCTACTTTTAGAGCCCCCAAATGGCAAAATTACACCCCAACTTTGGGAGATCACTTTTGTAACTTGTGTCCACAGGACCAGCCTACCCACTACCAAAATCTCATCACCATACGATAAGAAATTAGCCCCTTAGCGTCAAAACAAATACGAAATTGAGATCACATTCACCCACCATTGCTATAACCCTAGTGTTAGCGCAAGGGTTAAAAACTAACCATACCTTACAAAATTAAAATCTGACCACCATAGAAATGCATTAATCAAATAATGAGACCTCAAGCTTATGATTAATGTCAAAAGTAAGAGGGTTATGGCTAGATTTCTCACAGATTGCAAAACTTGCATAAAAAATGACATAACAAGAGCAGTTTTCTTCTCCACAAGGGAGTGTGGCTTAACATAGTTACTATCTGGGAAAATAGAGAATTACTGGTTTAAAAACACTGAATGCATTAAAAACAGTTTGTTTGCCAGTGGTGTTGTAGACCACTTTGGTCAAGGCTACTGCTACAAAGAGGTTGTTTTATTTTTTACTATGTACAACTGGAAATGGCTTGATTTTTACACAGTTTGGAGTTTGGATTTACAAGCCAGTTGGGGTGAGATTTTTTGCGGTGTCAATCAAACAATGCTGATGCTCTTTGCGTTCATATTCATATTTTGCTGTATGAGAGCCAATGGAAAGTAGTCAAGAGTTGCCGGAAGACGTTTCCTATAGAATTCCCAAGGATGCAAATGAGGTATTGCCATTTATTCCATCAAGCGCTAATGCACAACATACAGCGCATGACAGAATCAATTGTAATACCTCATTTGCATCCTTGGGATTTCTATATGAAACATTTACCGAGTTGCCTAATGTGTGACCTGTCAGTTACTTAACCTCCCAAGCTTAACCTTCCTAACAAATAGAAAATCGTTTGATTAATAAGGCTATAACATCGCTACCTACTAACTCGTGTAAATTCATAATAGAGGACGTCATTGAGAGAACAACATTGCTTAAAAAAACACTTTCTTATTCAACTTTTTTTAAAGAAATGAGCTGAAATTTTAAACTTTTGACACTAATTGGCTGACTCAGGAGTGTGGTCTGGAACTATGTAGCTAGACAAATTGCTTCTTCAAGTGGGCAGAAAAGACAAAGTGACATTCAGTCTCTGTTTTCTGCAAAGGATACATTGGAAAACACAGCGTTAGATACTGTGAGTGGTAATACTGGTATTGACGGTCAACAGAAATCTTACAGGTGAATGCACTTCTGTAGACAGCACATCAGACTGCCTTGCAAATGTAATGAAAATTGTTACGTCAGCCAACACAATTTACGACATCATAACAATATGTTGTGACCGGATTGCCAAGGCTGACTTGAAATATCCCTTTCATATAATATGATATTATTTCAATGGAAAGTATTCAGCATTGCCTAATGTGTACCCTTTTTCAGTTACTTAAAGGCTGACTCAGATTTCCTGAGGAGGGCGCCCTCAATTTCCAAACAAAATGTGTTTTTTGCATATGCATAATGCTTGTCCATATAATAATCACTGTGTGAAATAACTAAGCTCAAATCGATGTCCTTCATATAGAAAATCACAACTTTGTTTAAAATTCCCGGATCTGGAATTTTTTATTATACACGGTAACCTATGGCACTGTTATTCTCAGGCGCGGATCCAGGGGGTGTTGAGGGGGCGCGCGCCTCCCGGTAATTCTGCAAATTCTTGCAAAATCAGCCCATTTTGATCTATTTTGGATCAGTTACAGCCTTTCAGCCCCCGATAATTTTGACATTTTTCGAATCCTGGAACAGCCATTGATTCTGTACATATTATGTGTTGCATGAAAACGAAAAATCTGATTCATCTCTACCTTTGGAATTAAGCATTTTAGGTTAGTATCTTCAGTTCTAGTTAAGTTGACTATTTACTACACAAATATATATTTCGAAATCTCTGAATCAGCCTTTAACCTCCCAGGCTTAAACTTCCTATAAAATAGAAAATTGTTTGATTGATAAGGCTATAACATCGCTCCCTACTAACTCTGTATAAATTCAGACTCAGGCAAGCCTCAAAACCGAGCCATGGATCTAGACCTACATTAGTATGATTGTATTAATAAAGTACGGCTTCAAATGGGTGAAAATCTGTTTGCTAACAGTTCTTAGACACGGGTTTGTGTACATTTGTGACCCCACTTTGTATGCTCCAGTTGATTCAGCAACCATGATGATAATGCATGTGATACTGTACTTATTCTGTCAAGGCTGCTGAAATCAACTAGGAGCAGAAAATGTGGGGTCACAAAATGTAGCAACCCCTTAGACACAAAACAATCTTTACAAAATTCAGAGTGCTCATAAATGAGGGGGACTTTGTACTGATTGTATTCAGGAATGTGCCGCTTAAATGGGTTAATAATATTTTACGAAGCATTCTAATAAGACCTTGCTCCCAAATTTTGAGGATAATATCCTTAAAAATGATCAGATTTTCTAAAAAAAATGGGTTTCAAAACACATATATACCGGTACTAGTCCTAATACAAAGCTTCGTATAAAAATCATTTCACAAATTTTGATATTTTCTGTGAAATGACCATTAGAAAAGGTTGAGTTTTCTCCGGAAAGGTTTGAATTCATTACAAGATTACACACGCCATAATTAAAGCCCACTATCGCGATTTCTTCAAAATGTAAGAAATTCCCCCTCCAACATTTTCATCAAAGTCCACTTCATGCATTGCTTTTGTATTAGAAAATGTTTTGAAAGACTCTCTGTAAAGGGCTAGCGTAACATGTCTATTTGTCAAGACGTATCTATATGCCTTTGCTTTGTTTACTATAAAAGTTAGGATCCAAATTTTTCAGGTCTAGACCGTCATAATGTCATTCAAGACCTACTTTAAATGCTTTAAGTGCCTGTTTTCACATGACCAACACTAGCAATTTAGATGACAAAAATTAGTATTTTGAATTTGGAAAAAATGACTGATTGTGGCTTGAAGGCACTATCTTGATTTACTAATCACAAATGATCTAAAAAATCAAATTTTTGCATGTCTGTCCAAGTATGATATCCTAACATAACCTACAAGAAGACCAAAAGCAACATAATAAGGACAAAATGAGATAGTTTAGTTATTACTGTCCTTACAGACCCTTTCCTGCAAACTTCAAAATATTTTGAATCTTTGTGTGATCACTGATAGTGCCCTTAAGATGGCCCCACAACAGGGTGAGTAAAAAAAACTTGACCCGGATTTGTGTCTGCCATTTTTGGAATTTTTTAAGTACATATATCTAACATATTGGTTATATCTGAAAGCTGGGTTCATTATCTTGAATGTACTGCAAAATCATTCACAAATCGGTTAGGTAAGAACGAGCTACAGTCGTTGGAAAATCAGTAGTCTGGCATCTGTCCCCGGATTCACATTGAAATGAACGGCGTTCAGCCAAGTAAATCAGTGTCCCAAAGAAAATTCAGGATATTTATTCCTGGGCAGATTCTTGATTCGAAAGACTGTAGCTCTGCCCTATACTTAACCGATTAGAATGAGTCTCTGCGCAGAATCAGAAAATAATGAAAATAGCTTTCCGCAGATACCAACATATGTAGATCTTATTTTTAAAAATTCAAATGGCAGACACAATCAGGGTCCAATTTTTTTTGACTCCCCTGTATTAGCTCATTAACATTTAATATCTGCACAGGCCCGTCCATACGCAGGGTGGATGCGGGGGGGGGGGTTTGGCCGCACAATCCAAAAAAATTCCACGAACGAGCAAAGGTGTCCACTTGTTTTGCTGACATTTTTGATAAAAAGGCACAAAATTAGAGAATTTTAACAAATTCCGTTTTTTGGCGATGAGATGTTCAAAAGTCTGAAAAAGGAACCATTTTAGGGGGGTCGGTCCACTTTTACCAAGTCTGCCCCCAAAGAAATCCCTGTGTAGGACCCTTTTATCATTTAGCGACATGAAATGGTGAATGCGATTGGTTAATGTACCAATTAAAATTTTCTGTATACCAGAGTAATTTTATTAATCAGTTGGAATGAGCCTGTAATGTTTGATGTTAAACTGAGTATGAGGTCCCTGTGCTTTAACAACATTAAACTCTATTTATGTAATTGCTTGTGCATCTGTGGAAGAGACTGCGGTCCGCCCCCTGAAGAGCACAATTCAATTTGGCCTATTTTGATCAACACATAGGACACCAGACTAACATGGCACCAGTATTTGGGGGGCAACAGATTTATTGTGTTTGATTCTCACTGTATACGCAAGTTTAAATATATGTCAGTATTAGATTTTATCCCCAAATATGATATTTGTAGATTTTCAGGTAATAGTAATTTCATATAAATCTACACATATTGCCTTGATTGAGTTGAATAATTTTAGCATTTCTTTCCCACGGTTATCGTACTCCAGCTCAGATGTTCAAATATCTCTCTTTCTGTAGCTGCGGGTAAAGATTATTCTGCAAATTGAGAGAAAAAAATATACTATAATATTAATCCTGATGCAAGCTCATCAGCGTGATCATTTTTGTAGGGGTGTTTTGCACCTCTCCTGATGGCTCTCTAATATACAAATATGAAAGCAAACCATATGACACACTTGTAGTATGAGTACTTCAGGGGTAGAATTTCGTCACTGGGGCGAGATCAGTCTTGATTCCCAACAAAAATTTTTTGCGAGAATCACTATTCGCTCTTATGTTAATTCAAAGTTTAAGAGGAATCAACATTGATTAAAGCAAATCAGTTTACAAGAATATTTGCGAGAATCTATTCTTGGATTCTCGCCGAAATTTTAGCCCCTGTACTTTTCATGAATACGAGTATGGGAGGAGTGTTTTTAAAACTTGAACCCTGATGATGAGTTTGAGTCCTGAGTACGGGTACAAGAACAGCAAAAGTTCAAATCCTGAGTACGAGTAGGAGTACTAGCCCGAGATGAGTACGAGTACCCAGGCCTGAGTAAGAGTACAGTATAAGTGCACAAATTGTACTCGTACTCGAGTACAAGTCTGACTACAGACAATACCACTACCATTTGTCATGTTCTCCTGAACCCCCAGTAGTGTCTCCGCCCTCTTTCTTATCCTTACCACTGTTAATGTTCAATTCACTCAGTATAATTCTTGTCAGCTAAATATTAAACATTTACAATCTGTCTCTAGCAATTACTTGAAAAATGTTTTCTCTGTTCATAATGACATAGTGTTTAATGTAACTCAAATTTGAATCAGTGGTTATTGGTATTTTGTTTGTTTCTTACTGTCCAAATGGTTCATACCAAAAACTGAAGTTGTAAACATCATTCCATACTATTTCCAATCTTGGTATTATAATCCATCCTGTGCAAGTTACAATGTTCACACAGATTTAACAGCGTACGAAGATAAACGTTTCGGCCCAAGTTTTTCTTTTAGTATCCTAAAAAATAAAACAATACTCACTTATTATATGTAGTTTTAATACTACACTTTAGTACTTTAAAACTCCAAGAATTGTAAAACACAAGTCACAGCAACTGGTTTGATTTTATAGTTCCAAAGACATTTCATTTAAAATTTAAGTTGAATCTGTATTAACAGCTTTTGACACACGTGGATTAAACATGATCTACCTTGTGTTAATGAGTTGCAATATATTAATGAATCTGCTTGAACCCGCCCAATCATGCAGCCCCAGTATATAGGTCATGTTGTGGTGGGGGGCCTATCTTTAAATTGATTGGAGTGACTGTACTTCATTGGACCTAATAGATATGTCAAAGTCTTTTAACATTTAAGGTAGATAATCATTGTATATTGATCTGGCAATTTTGTTGTCTATTCATTCAACTGCAAATCTTCTTGCAAAGTTACCTACTCTAAGAATTCAATGGTGTGGTCTTTATGCCCTTGGGTTACTACTGACACTGATGAATTTAGCAGATTTAAGGAATAAAGTGCTGTGCATGTGTATTTTATTCTGAAAGTCCCATGGCTAATTTCTCAGAGTCACCATAGTACACAGAGTCACAAATAATAATAATAAGAATAATAATAATAATTACCCCATGTATAAATGTGCCTTGCGAGGATACAAGCCACCAACACATGAATCAGAACAAAAACAAGCAAAAACAACAAGAGAACAGATAGTTTTGAGAATGCTTTGAATCGTTGACGTAGGTGGCAGAGCGGATACCGACTGGGATCATGTTGCCATTGCTTGGAGCAGCTACTGACAAAGACCTATCCCGCGGCACATGTGTCTTTGAACCATTAAGGTTAAGACCGTGTAACAGAGCCTGTTGTGGTCCAGCCATGGTACCAGGGACAGAGCCCATTCAGGGATTTATAAACATACAGACGAGTTTTGAATTTAATGCGATCCTTGATGCGCAGCCAATGAAGTCTTTAAGCAAAGGACTAATGGAAGAAAGTCTGGTGTCAAGGAAAAAAAGGCACATTGTTTTGTTAAGCCGCTGTAGCCGATCAATATCCTTCCTGCCAATATTGTTAAACAAAAGTTACAGTAATCAAGGCGGACAAAAATCAGGCTATTCAATGTTGGCGCATGTTTCCGATCAGTAAATTTGCTATTCGTATAACTTTGCGCAGTTGCCCAAATGATGGTGTTACAAAGATTGGTAAGATTTGCTGGATATGTTTAAAATCCTGATCAAAGCAAACATAAGTTATGCACAGAGGAAGATTGTGGAAATGTTTCATAACCAATGTGAAGTTGATCTTGTTAACTGGTTTTGTGGATATGATTATGAAATAAAAAAGAATTCTGTTTTGTCAGGGGTTAACTTCAATTATTAGCTATCATCCATCTGTTAATATCTGACACATGAGAACGTAAAGAGGTGCACATGTACACATTGCCAGGAATTGTTGGATTAACAGGTAAATAGAGTTGAATATCATCTGCATAAATAGATTTTATAACAGGTGTGATGGCGAATGATACGGGCCAAAATGTGTGAGTATAGAAACAAGGGCTAAGGGCCAATGGAATGAACCTTAGGCAGCCCGTGCGTGTTTCAAGGCAAGATGCCATTGATTGGAGTAGGCACAAGGCAGGACCAGTATTTTTAGATATGATGAAAGCCACTTCTGCTGCAATACCGCAATGCCAAATTCATCAGCAACTCTCTGCAGCAGAATCACAATCGACCGTGTCGGAATGCTGCAGAAGAGGTCAAGCATAACGAAGCAGCCACAGCTTGTGGTTGTCAAGAGCACGGGAGAAGTTGTCATGAACATTGGCAAGGGCAGTCTCTGTGCTGTGAAGGGCTCTGCAGCTGGGATGCATGGGTTCTACGATATCATGTTCCTCACCACAAATTTAATATGGTACTCAAAAACCAGATCTGATTTAGCCAATACTCCTGATAGTGCATACATACTTACATTGACTTATCTACAGCCCATGACTAGTGAGAGTCATATTCATCACCTTGTTGGCATAGTCTTCTAATTGATTGTTATACATCCTGGACCCAGCCCATCCCATTAAGGCAGAGGCCATATTGGCTTGCTGGGGCTATGATAATAATTCACACGTCTTGCTACCCATGATCGTCTATCCCGCTTTGCATCCCCCTGTTTTTCAACATGGGAGAAATCCAGTTTCATCTTTTTGGGTGCTGGTGGTTCTGAAATGTCCTCATCAAGATCATGTGTTCTCTCGTCTGAAGTTTTATTTGAATTTCCAGTTCAAACTTTGAAGGGTTGCTTGTTAACTTTCTCCAGGTTTTGGGGCGTTGCTTTGTCCTGAAGGAAGGTGTTTGGTAATCGTTTCCTTTTTCTTTGATAATTTGCATTTTGGAAGCCTGAAGATGCTGAAACATCTTTCAAGTGATCTAGGTACTGTCTTCTGGCTTGGGCATTTCTTGATAAAACTTCCCTAGAAAAAGCCATAATTGCAACCTCTTTCCTCTACATTAAAGGTGCAATGAGAAAAAGATTTCACATAACAGGTGTCCCAAAAGAAATGAAAATTCTGCTTTTTGCACCAATGTAAAACTTTTATCAAAAATGTCCCCCTGAAAAGTATTAACTGAAACTATTTTTTTTGTACAAAAGTTGTGAAATGTCTATTTTCGTATAGGAAGGCAATACTAATTCAGCTCATGTTTTTAAATTGCAATTAAGCAAATGAAAATTGCCTTTTGGTTTTCAGCTTTCAAGGCTTCTGGCACCAAAGACAAAGTAATTATCTGTTAGGGTCTTTATCTATATGACACAATAATCTCTTGTTGTCACCTTTATACTAATAATAACCAGTTTTTCTATAGCACTTAATCCACATAAACTCTCAAACGCTTGTTTGGCAATTATTATTATGCCACCTTCAAGAATCGTCACAATCCCAAAATTTTTTTTTAACTTTTTAGTGCAGTGATGTTGAACGATTGCTGAAGCTAGCAAGATATAGCCAATTAATGTACTTAAATTGTAATATTCCACATGCAGCTCCCCAGATATCCACACGAGGCACTTGAGATCAAGTATTCTTGGCCCAGGAACACAAAACAACTCATCACAGTGGGGCTCGAACTCACGATTTTAACAGTTTAATGATCACGATTCCTGCACTTTTCTACTGGACCACACATGCTCTCAATTGACACCACCACACCCAAGTTACTTCCAAACTCTCACCGCTTTGTTAATGATCCCAATCCACCACTAGCTTGTTTACCCCTTACAGCTCACTCCCTAAGACTCCGAAAAAATAAAACCCTGTTTTACGGGCGAGCGGACCTTAAGAGTAAGGTCGGTCGGGCCATTTTTTCTTTTGTTTATATTTTTTTTTCTTTTCTGGAGGTCCAAATTTGCCTAAAATAGCCCCAAAATCGGAAAAATCACGAGAGAAAAAATGAAAAAATTTGACAAAACAAATTTTTCTAAGAAGATAACAAAATTTATAAATTTTGCTAAAAAAAGGCTTATTTTTCTTACATGATTTTTGGAAAGAAAAAAAAACTAAAAAAAAAAATCTGCAAAACTGAAAAAATTCAGGTCGGTCGGGGCCCCGGTGTTAAAACAGTTTTTTATTTTCGTCGCCTAATGGTTTTTATTTCATCAGCCTAAGTTGGAATTGCATGCCAGATGCATAAAATAACAGTTGTTGAAAAGCAGTTCCAAAGGTTAGCATGGCCCCACTGTCTACCAAGAAATATAACCAGCATAAAATCCTTCCCAACCTTAACTACTCTACACACAGCAAATACCTAAATCACACGTTTTTAAACATCTAACACCTAGAACCCAAATCAAGATTCAAAACCCCACGTTCCCAATACAAATCACCTTAACTGACCACTTAATTACGGAGCTCTCACCTTAAAGGGGGATGGCCCGATTTAAGTATATAAGTTTTTCATCTTGATAGTAGAATGGCCTTCACCCCAAAACCCCATTGTAGTTTTTTGCTCCGATATTTCAACGGTTTGATGTGAGAGTGTAAAACGTTTTGATTTGCAATACCCATAGTGTGGTACGGGTTTTGTATGTAAAATTAAATTGGCGACCAAAAAAGGGCACATTTTGCTCATAATATCCAACCAAACTTCGTTAGCCTAATATTTAACAGGGTAAAATAGAAAAAATAGTAACTTTCTTCTGCTACCAAAAAATTTGACCACTTCCAGTAAAATATGGGGTAACTGGGGACGAGGCTATTAGCGATCGGCCATGGACCGTTACCAGCGGCCTTCTATATTGGTAACAAGCCGAAAATCAGCAGATTCCATAGTTGGCAGTGGTGTTTGTAACCCACCAGATTATTTTTTAACCCAACCTTTTATGAAAACCACCCGTTTATATTGAAAAGTAATAACCCACCCTTTTTAAATTCATTGGAAATCCTAACAGCTGTCAAAACCGTTGTTTCTTTTTACCAATTCTGTGTAGAGATAATGTGCAGAGTTAAGATTAATTTTCAATTTTTTGTGGTCAATTAAAATCCACTTGCCACAAAAGAAAAAAATGTATAAACGAACAACAGATTTTTTACAATTTTAAATGTTTTTATTTCAAAAATTGGGATGCATCATGCCAAACATAATTCGAACAGATAGAATTTCCAGTTAATTATCAGAAAACCCCCTTTTATTTTTGAACCCCTTTTTACAAAACCACCCTTTTTATAGCAATACACAATTTCACGTTCCCACCCTTTACCATGTTTGAAACCCACCTTTCCTAAAGCGTGGGTACCAAAAGTGGATTCATGCCAATACTAATAATTACATTACCAGGAACCAGCCTGGGGCCTGGTGTTTAATGCCAAAAACCCACATGGTTGAACTAAATGTACTAAAATGTAGAGAAAAAAGTCTCTTGTACTCTTGTGTGATAGCTGTATCCTGATGAATATCTCTACCCCCCCCATCCCCCCTGGTTAAAATTTTTCTCTAATTTTGAAATTGATGTTGAAACAATTACTCCAGCAAAGTTGTTACGTCACTTCTCCCTAGTCATTGGATCATATACCTTTCCGGGATGCACCCCTTTTCCACCCACTGATCATCACGTTTTGTTTGAATTGAACCGTACTTAGAAATGGGGAAAAGTTAATCACATTACCAAACTTTTAACAAAATTATCAGACTACTAGATTAATATACCTCATATATAAAATTCCCTCTCATCTGATTGGTTAAAGTAGAGTCCCATTAAAATAGCTGGGGCCGCTTTTTCTATCAAGATGACCTCATGATTACCTGTTCAGGGCATGGCAATCGACTGTGCCCGGAAAATAATAGGACTGTCTCAAACCATGTTCATAGATCGCTCGTGTAAGCAGACCCTGTATGATAGCGTTGTAAATAACGGTAGGTAGGTTCTTGTCAGTTTCGGAAATCTTTAACCAATCAGATGAGAAGAATCCAATTTTCTTAAATAAATAAATATTGACTGCTTAATTTCGGGCATAGTCATGGTTTTGACATCCCTTGGCATAATTTTAAACTGTGCACCTAGTCTCAGGCAGTCCAATGTTTGTATAATAGTCCTTTCTTTATCTTGCTCCGAATGCACTCAGGCAGATAAAACTCAGCACTTTTCCCAAATTTTTTTTGTGAGAATATCTATTTCTAATTTGTTTGAAAGTGTTCACGGGAGCTATCTAATCTAGTCTGGTTTCTTTAGAATGTGGATAGAAAGATTTCACCCTTATAGGGGTTAGAGGCCTAAACTACACTTTTACCCTAAATCCTGACTGCCTACCAAAAGTTGAGATTTTTATATCATTGAACTGTGGCCCTAGTATAGTATGTATGCACATCAAAATAGATCCGCTCTTGAAGAAATTCATAATTCTCATATGTCTGTCCGTAATGGACAAAACAACAGAATTAGACACACTGCCTATGAGCATTGTGATACAAACATTTGCACATACCAACAAAATGCACATCAGAATCAACAAAAATTTTGGAAAATAACCTTTTCTGGGGGATCATAGTAGACCTAAACCCAAATTACTTGCTAGGATACAAATGTACCTTTAAAAACCTCCACCCAGTACGCTTACCTTACTAATGAACTATTTTTGTATATCTGTATACTCCAGCAGTTCCCTCTGTAGCAGATTCTTTACAAGTTTGTTAGCAAACCTGTTCTTTCCCTTCATCTGGGTGAGATATCAATAGATCTACATCATGGCCGCTATCTTTACCTCTACACAAATACTAGAAGATAGAAATCAGCACACACATGCTAGAGTGCAATCAGAACAGAGGTAATCAATCAACACAGAGTGGATGTTAAGGAGATTTTTTACCTTTAAAAAAATACAACAGAGATACAATCAACACACAGATGTGAGATGCAAGGAGATCTTACCTTTACACAAATACACAGAACATGGATAAATCAACACATGGTTGTGAGAGGGCAAGGAGATCTTTACCTCTACACAAATACACTAACAGATATATAGAATAGTTTTCGGTACCCCAGCACGCTAGTTGTATCCCCCCGGTCTACAACTTACCGTTGCAGGCATATCGGAATTCAGCGAGCCCATGAAATGCACATTTCAAGAGGCCTATGATGCAGATTGTTAAACAAACATATGCCCCATTGGCAATATCACAGGATTAATGTTAACTAAGCACTTTGCGGTCATTAGTATCAATGCGATATTACTCACTTTGGAAGGCAAAATCAGCATTTTTCTTCGGCTCCTATCCATGTATCGGGCTCCATCACAGCAGCGGCCATTTTTTTTGTTGGTTTTTTTTTTTTTAACAAATAAAAAAAACAAAAAATCGCGAGGATGCCGGGAACGACTGTGACAGGCCGCTGATCCCTGTTGGCAATTTTCACGTTCATCACGCTCTGTTTGGAGCTTACGTGATAGCGAATATACTGTAATCTCGGATAGTAAATGAAGGGAGTAGCAACCATGATCAACATGAGACTGTAGGTGTGTCAGTAAAGTATTCCTTCCTTTTCATTTTAAACGCAACATTCGACATAGTGACTATTCATAGAATGCTACTGAAGAATATACTGCCGCTCGAGGACGTTTAGGAAACAAAGTACTTGCTTAAAAAGGGATTTGAAGAGCCCATTCGATGGTCCATGTTCCCGTTTCAGACAAATCGGCTTAGCAGAGGGTACTGACGGCCACTAAATCAACCACATAGATGTGAAGAGGCAAGGAAATCAACACACAGATATGAGAGGCAAGGAGATCTTTACTCCTACACAAAGACACGACAAATATAATAATCAACACAACATATCAATGTTCTGGACAGTGGCGTAAAACCCAAGCTTTTCAGGGGGCAAAGAGGTGGCACATATATTTTCAGGGGGAAGCAAATAATTAAAGTTGTTAGTACAGTCTAGGCCTATGTGTTTTCACTGTAAGATTTTCAATCACCGATTTTTGGAAGCAAGTTCCATTACCCAAACCATAATGAGCACTTGCCCACCCCAGAATCCTTGCCCACTTTTAGTCCTGGGGATGTATCATTAAAGCCACAACACAAAGAAAATACACGAATTTCCCATCTGATTGTCACTACCAAGATTTAATTCTATACTTGTTCGAGTCGCAAGTTTGGGGTGACGTCATGAGAGACTTTGCTTCGCTCTAGCGTTTGGATTGCGCGCCTTTGTTCGCGTGCGTAAATGCGCAATTCCAAGGTCGAGCGTGCGTTTCTCTTGTGCAAAAACTAAACATGCGGCAGTGATGTCACCCCCAAACTTGAGAACGAACAAATGTTCACTCTGTGGGACTGCAGAGAAAAATTTTCATTGCACTTTATATTTTCACATACAACTCCAGCACCACTGCATGGAGTAGGGAATGGAGTATTGAAGTAATGATAGTCACCCTAATGTCTATATTCAAAGTTTGAGATGAAAACAGACTTTTTTTTTGATGGAGTAAACATTTACATGTAGTATAGCAGTACCACAGCACACTGTGTATAACAAAAAATCCAGATCCCGAATTTTGGTTACAAACAGTACGAATTTCTATATGAAAGACACCAATTTGAACTAAGATGTTTTTAAACGGTGATTATATGTGGACAAGTATTGCACATGCAAAAAAACAGATTTATTAGAAAATTGAGGGTGCCATCATGTGGAATTGATGAGTCGCCTTTGGTCTTCCTGTTGGTCTCCACTGAGATGTGGTAAAGGTGATTTGTGCTTTATTATGAACGGGAAGTGGGTTTTAAGGTAATACTTAAAGGGATAGCAGCGATAATGCGAGAGAGAATAGAAAAAATGTGGAACATGTGTTTTTGCTTATAAATCAGGGATAAGTGTGTTAATTCCATATAATGCTTTAGTAGAAACAACACAAATAGTGAAAAAAATAAGTATTTTGAGGAATCTTGTCATACCGTCTCTCCGCAAATAGGGACATACAGCGACGGGTCTCAAAATCTGCACGAAACCGCTGATAGGTTGTTTAACCAGTACACAAGAACAAAGATCCATAAGGATTGTGTTTGAGGGCAAAACTTGTATTGATCATGGTGCACAATAATATCACGCTGAAAATCTGTGATATTCACCGGGAAAGGCTTTTTGATCTCAAGTCGGAATTAGATACGCACGTATAGAATTACCGAATCAGATCAAAAGTACGCCGCTGTACTTAATACACCGATTTCAAGCCAACCACTTGCAGGTTATGTTCGCATATCCATGCCAGTAAACAACATACAAAAATATGAATTTTGATGATTTGTTCAGAGTTTCGGATTAGCAAACGGCTGCTAATACTTAATAGTTTGAATCTCTGATATTACAAGTATGTGGTGCAAAATCTACACAATGGCAAAAAAGTGAGTTGAAGGAGTATTTAATGATCCATGCGAAGGATATGGGAAAAATGGAAACCATGTTCCCAGGAAATATTGTTATTTGGAGGGAAAATTTTGTCCTTGAAATAATGAAATAAAAAGAATTAAAAGTTTTTTTGTTTTTTTGTAATTTTGGGGGAATTCCCAAATGGCATTTTTCCAGCCTGTCATGCCACAGCCGATCCCCCGACCACCTAAAAAAAGTTGAGATTTTATATCATCTGAACGTTATCCTAACTATGCAAATTCGATCTACTGAAAAAATTCTTTCACAGGGCCTCTGAAGCACGTGGACATAAACACTTACTCATATGCACTCAAAAAACAACATCTTCAGAATCCACTGACATTTTGGAAATAATTTGTTCAGCAGTCTAGTGAACCATAAACAAAAAAAGAGTGTCAGGATCATGAAATACACCTTTAAATTCTGTAATTGTCCAAAACCTAGATTACTCCAACCTGTTAAAGAGTGATAGTTTTGGCCAGCAAATCTTTGTACCCAGATTGACCGTCCAGAAACACTGCTTCCTAATACCAGATCCTAGACATCGTGCAAATGCCAGGGGGATAGCGAGGGTATTGGAGCAACCTAATTACAAGCTCTGCACTGCTTTCTAATCAAGATCCTAGACATCAAGCAAAGGCCAGGGGAACTATGTATTGGAGCACCTTAATTACAAGCTCTTGCACTGCCTCCTAATAAAGATCCTAGACATCGGGGCAAGGCAGGGAACTATGGATATTGGAGCAACCTTAACCAGGCGAACTTCATATTTTTTATGCGATTCGTAAAATATGTCTCCGCCATGTCGGCGTCACTAACATGCAAAAATGCAACTGGCAATTTAGGAAGTCTACAAGTATGATCCCAAAATGGTTACGCTATTGGTAATTACTCAATAAATTCTTAAAATTAATCTGGCAAATTCCCTTAAAATTCCTAAATTTAGTAAAAAATATGATAATGTATTCAATTGGGCAACACTATTTTTGAAAAAAAATCATGTAACCCATTTTAAATTTGGGCCTGTACAGGGGTCTGGAAAGGGGCTAAAAACTGAATTTACGATTTTTTCACATTTTCCAAGAATCTAACAGGCCTGGCAACCCAAAAACTGATCCACAATGCTGCCCATAACTAAAAAACTTTCAATGAAAACATGGGTACTATATATTGAATACCTTTGTTGTGGTAACTTTGGCCTACCCCACCTAGCAATTACCCCTGATTTTTGCATATTAATTAGCTCAATTTGCATCTTTAATTTCCCTAAATATGCCCAAAATCTAATCAGTCAAGACGCCTCAGTCCGCTTCCTTCCACCAATTTACATTTTATACTCCTTACTGAACTCAGAAAACTTTACACAAGCTTTGTGGGAAATTTTTAATAATTATGCAAAGTTAGATATTGAATAGCTATTTTACACCCAAAAATCTAATCAGTCGAGAACTCATCACCCGCTTCTTTCCACCAAGTTATATCATCGTAGCCCCATACGGAATCCAGATAAATCGTTCACAAGTGGCCAAATGTTTGACATTTTCTGTGGCAATATTGCCCTTTTTCCCTTGACCTTTTTCCCTAGACCTTTTCCCTACCCTACAGAACCCAGGGGAAGACCCTGGGGAATGAATTACATGGTGAGTAGGGGTTTTCCCCTTCTACAATATACCAATTTTGGCTACTCTAGCTCATCCGAAAAAAAGAGATGCCAAATTTTCCAGGTTAACATTTTTATCACGGACCTACATAGCGGACATACGGACCGGACCATTTTATAGTCCCCCCCCCGAACTTCGTTCGTCGGGGACATTACAAGGCTCTTGCACTGCCTCTATAAAGATCCTAGACATCGTGCAAATGGCCCGGGCAGCTATGTTTGGATCAACCTGAGATTACAAGCTCTTGCACTGCCCTCTAATACAGATCCTATACATCAAGCAAATGGCCAGGGGAACTATGGTATAGGAGCGACCTTAATTACAAGCTCTGCCTGCTTCCTAATAATATACCTGGACATTGGGTAATGCCCAGGAAACCATAGTATTGAGGCACTTTAATTGCAAGCTCTTGAAGTTTAGTTCTGGTACATTGTCATTACCTTAAAGAATCCACTGTGATGAACTACAGTAGTACCATGCAAGACTTTCCATCTCTTCTACCACCATCTCCCTATTACTCTGTCTTCAGTGCGATTCACCGGTGTGTTCAAATCCTTGTAGAATTCAATCCCTTTGTATAACAAAGAACGAACAAGCGTTAAACACAACATGTACATACTTCGTGAAGGTCAACAATGTTATTTATGCAATATGTAGAAGGATAGTTTTTTTTGAAAGTGAGCCTTTTCTTCTACCAGATCTGGGTATTCTATATTACATGCCTGTCTGTCCTGTCTGTTCAAAACGGATGTTTACTTGTATTTCTTATGTTTTGCCTTATTCTATTGTTGGCTTGTGTGGTTCTAATTTTGCTACTTGTTGTTTACTTTTAACAAAAGAAAGTAACACAGTATTTTCTCCTTAAAGGCCTATCATGATATGCTAAACAGAATTGGGAAAAAATCATCAAAAACAGATTCTGCATGTCTGTAACAAGTCTAGGTGTCCCCTATTAACCTACAAGTGATAAGCCCAAAGTAGGCCCCCTAAAAGAACAAATTGGATATTTTAGTCATTACTCTCCTTTCGGCCACTTACTACAACACGTAATTTAATGAGATTCATATCTTTGAATACTGCTGTTTTCTTCTGTTTCCTATCAATTTTTCAGTTTGGAAAAAATAACTTAGTAGAATTCTACAGACTTATCCTACACTTTTAAGCTATTCTGCACATTTTAATAATTTGACTCTTTTTGGCAGATCACTGGATAGTGCCTTAATTGTTTTGTCTGTCTGTATTACTTAGTATTACTTAGTGTTAAATCAATTTCTTAGGTTTGGCTTTATTCCTCATGGCTTGTGTGTCTACTTTGCTACTTGTGTCTAATTGTGTTAACAATATCCCAGTCACATAGTATATCCTTGTGACTTACAGTCGTCGTTGTCGTCCATCTACCCTCTTCTTACCCCATGTCATCGCACCTAATCCCATAATTAGTCAGGCCAAACATATATATGAGTTTTTATTAATTTTTTTCTCTGAAATGGCCAGTGCACACAGGTGTTTTGAAAAAAATGTGCCCTGTGGCAAAATTCCAACCACAATCTCCGTATTACTAGCACAGCGCTCTTGCCATTGAGCTAACAAGCCTGGATTGGTAGAAGAGTGATAGATTTTAATTATAGGTTTAAAATAAAATTTCAAACAAGATAGATTGTTGGTTTTTGATCAAGTTCTATTATTAATTTTTCATTTTTTTTAAATTAAGGTGAAACAAATGAAGACTTTGAGGCATACTCTTTATTTTATATCCAAAAAATTAGAAACTGTTTTTTAAGTAACGATAGCCACAGACCTCACAAAACTTTCAATAGAAGTACGTTGTGCATTTTCTGGTAAGTTTAAAGGTCAGCTTAAACATATATCTTACAGTTTGCACCTCAAATCGAAGTCCTGAAAGTGTTCTAACTATGACATAACAAAATGGCCCCATCCGCATTTTGAAAAATCAATAAACCGTGACCCAGGTATAGGCCTGTGGTGCCATCTTAACATACAAATTCGAATCTACTCTAAAAGAACTTGTACCCTGAACAATTAGCTTGTAACTT